>PYUH01000270.1:1399138-1419643 GCA_016808085.1 Suaeda aralocaspica
AATATATATATATATATATATATATATATATAATGAAAAGGGTTTGTTATTCTTTATTATCCAATCAATGAATACAATCCTCGAGTGTTGGCATATATACAGTATAATCATCCTTCAGTAAGGAAAGGTAAGGGAAAGATGCTACAATCAGCATATTATTAGGATAGCTATTGACCTCTAACAATTTTATTAGTATGCGCAACTGATTTCAACAGAATGGAAACAACATAATAAATTAATAACATACACTATCATGCCATGTGGCAGTTTATAAGAGGTTTTCTCATAGATAGAAGCGGCAAGAAGAAAGCAAAGAAAAATTGTATAGTACTTTAAACTAAGCCTTTCAAAAACTCGTGTATGCAAAAGTGAGAAACACTATAAATATAGACTTAATTTTAATTCACTCTAATACACTACAGTATTATTCGTGAGCTTTAAATGGTTACCATGATGCCAATCTCCACACCATCTTTATAAGCTACAAGCCCATTCTCAGCAAATACATAGTCGTAGTCAACAATCACTGCACAAGACGAAATAATTGAAGTCACATGAAAACGAAGGTCAAGGCAATAGATTCTTGTGGTATCTTCTACATTTTACAGTTCAGTGATCAATCAAGACTTGCCTTAGTATATCACATTAGGATATAAGGATGGTAAAGAGAACTGATTATTATTCAAGTAGAAAACTGAAGATCAATATCTTGGTTACAATCGAAGTTCAGAATTTGCTTCTATTTTTTCCGCACAAAAAAATGAAGGCTTTGAGTACCTACCTGATTTTCCAAGTTGCTCTGATATCTTAATTAAGTCAGACCCTCCAACAACGCCAACAGGAACAACCTATAATAAGCCATTGATTATACCCCATAAGGCCACCAGTCTTTGAAAAAATTAATTTTATTACTCAATTAGAATCATTAGTTACATTGCCTAAGTGGGTTCGGAATGTGTAATAATGAGGATGCTTCATAGTCTTCAGTTTAATATGCATG
Source organism: Suaeda aralocaspica (assembly GCA_016808085.1). Lineage (NCBI taxonomy): Eukaryota > Viridiplantae > Streptophyta > Magnoliopsida > Caryophyllales > Amaranthaceae > Suaeda > Suaeda aralocaspica. The sequence goes on from PYUH01000270.1 coordinate 1,400,139, forward strand.
TACTGGTATGGGAACACTCACTAAGATATTTAGAGAGCAAAACCAACAAAACCTACTTTCTACACAAACAAAGTGCTGGGAAGGAGCCTTAATGACCTAGAAAGGCTCGGATGCACCAAAGTCACACCTATGAAAGAAAAAACTTATAATGGACGATCAAGACAAGCTAAGAGGTTATCCAAACCATAGTACAACAAGACCTTAAAATTCTGGAAGACATGCTAAAGGACACGTTGATACAGTGATTCGCCATCTTTTGACAAATTAAAGAGGTCCAAACATAATTCTACTCAACGTTTCGTACAGAGAATAATTTATAAACATTACATTAGCAAAAAGACTCATAAAAACTGCAACTAATTACATACTTCTCACCTCTGCATTGCTGCAGAAGATTATATATATTAGTAGTAATAAGGTCTTCTCAACAGTCAACATAATATGTAGTAAATCATATAGGTAGTGTGAATAGGATCAAGAATGTACCTTCCGCAACTCTTTCATGAATTCCAACATCTCTGGCGTTACTCCCTGCCAATTATATATGAAAGTAGGAAAGTTTAATAAAGTAAAGTCGCATCAAATATGAAAATTGACCAATTGCAGTATTTCATTTGTCCAAAATCTGAAACATCTAGAATGGAAAACATTTAACTCTATCATTTAAAAAGAACACCACTATAGTAATACTCTGAATCAGCAAAAGTAGAGCTTGAAATTTAAAGGATAAGAGGGAAAAGACCACCTTTCGCGGAGCAGTAAGTGTTCCATCAACATCAAACAATGCAAGAATATTGCGCTTAGCAGCCATTTTGAGCAATAGATAGGATGGATTTACTTTTCTTTTCCTTCCACAAATTAATAACTGTAATGAGTCGCAAATGTAATGGTCAATTCCCACAAAAATAATATAAAATTCTACCAGCAAACCACCTCAACTTAATTGCCTCCTAAATAACATTCATACTTTCATATTTTCAACTGTAAGCCTTCTAATAGGCTAACACCTAGAAAATATGTTTTGTACATAAAAATATGTCTTGAATTTGTCTCAGCCCCTTCATATAACCCATCATGATATATGTTAGAATTGGCTACAGTTTTCTATTTTCGGCCTATTTTTAGGTCTTTCCATGTAGATTCTATGGAGTGACATATATAATTATGATCTCTTTATTCTATAACTTAGCCTTTATTTTCTAATATATCCTCTCTTCTGATCGTGGAATCGTAGACAAAGCGAACACATTGTTGATGAACCATGCAAGTTTTGTGCGTTCTTGTTAAATTTTACTTTAATCTTTCTTGCGCTTGTTACAACACCTACACTCTTAAATCTTAAGCATCTAATTATCAGTATTCATGAATATCATTCTATAAAAGTTTGGTTCAAGCTTCAACGTCACAACCAGCGAAATTTAAAAATTAGATTAACCATGATGAAATCCACAAAATTCAATATCAGACCAACTATAATTAAATTGCTTATTTCAAGTCATTCATCATAATCATCAACACAAATGAACTGAACTGAACAATAAAAAACCAATCACTGGAGTTCAAACTAAGATTATTCCAATTTAGAATCATCCGATTCAACAAACTACCAAATAAAATTGAATGAAATAGATGCTAGTCAAATGCCAATTATACTTACAAAAGTTCAAAAATAAATAGAAGGTACATTCTTTTGAGCTTATTTCCACTTCATTTCATTGACTTCTCAATCAGCATTTTATATTCATTTCGATACATCTTACTTAAATTCAGTTCCATTCAGCTCAAAGAAGCTCAACAGATTAAGCTTACCACTCTCGGAATACTTATAGATAACCGACATTAACTTAAGCAGCAAACTTCAGATCGAATGTAAATCAAAACAAAAACAAACTGTACATCATTAAATTGAAATTCGTAATTATATGATCAAACAACAATAAGAATTCGACAGAAAAAGTTTGTTAAAACAAGCAGGAATTCAAGTATTAGACTCCAATTAAACATCAAATCAAATCAAATCTGAAAATAATCAATAAAACATCATAATACAATTTTAATTAGATGAAATCATACAATTATGTTTGTGAATTAATTTATAATTCAGAGATCAATTATAGACAAATCAAGTAGCATTGCAATGAAATTGGAAAAATTAAAAAGAAATATCAAAACTCACAATTAGAAAAGAATACAAGAGAGAAAGAGAGAAGAAAGTTGCACCTGAAAGCAAGTAGTGAAAAAGAAGAGCAGAAGAAGTGAGAGATAATAGGTGAAGGTGGAAGTTTTATCTTTCAAACTAAGAAACACTGGTCTACTTTTTTTTTACTTGTTCGTTTGTAATTTTGTATTTGTAAATTGTAAAATGGTAATACTCATTTTAATTTGGGATAATTTGAAGATCAAACCAAAAATTAGAAAACGTTATTTGATTGCAAAGTCATGGTGGGTTGACTAGCTTTTTTTCACATATTGCACATTGATCTTGGTACGTTATGCACTTACGGATTTGTTACATCAATTGTTCTTTTGCCGATCGACCTTGGTAGTTTTGAATATACGAAAATGACATCTAAAAGTTAAAATTAAATCGTATCTATGTTATTGTACAATTTAGGCGAGAGGCATTGAGTTTCTCAGGAAGAGAAATATCAGAAACAAAATTGGTGGCATTTTTGTAAATAGTTTGAAATTTTTATTAATAAAATAGTGCAACACAATGGCCCCTTACTAATAAAAAAATATAAAACAACTATATTTTATCACTTGAGAAACAGTGAATCTCCCAATTCAGGCTCTCTACACACCAAAGTAATAGTCTCAACGCTTCCAATTTTTCTATTTATAAATTATACAAAAAATTATCTATCGATCTAGGTGGAGCGAGTGGATGTGTTGACACGTCCACCATCTACCCATTACCTATAGTATAATTTTTGAATAGTGATAAGTAGGGGTGTGTAAAATCCGGTCCAAACCGAAGTTAGATTTGGACTAGGCCGAACTTAAGATTTCGGTCCAAACCTGATGGACTGGAATATTTATATATATAAAAGGAAATTTGTAAAAAAATTGGTCAAACAGGTCCAAGAATAGGTTCGACAAGTCCAAAAAAATAGGTCTAACAAGTCTAAGAACCGGTTCAAGTAATAGGTCCAACAGGTTTTTAGTTACCTTTTAACAAATAAAAGCTATCAAAAAGTCCAACAGGTCCAAAACTGGTTCGGACTTGAAAAATTAGGTCCAGTATCCAATTCGTAGAAAACCCATTTACCTTTTTCCAGTCCAACGAGGCTTAGTCCCGATCCGATCTGATTCGGTGTTGGACCTGTGCACACTCCTGTGGTCTAGTGACAAGAGTTAGAGCGTAGTAAATAAAGTGAAACACCGAAATGATTGAAAGACTACTACCTCCATAAACATATACTTGCAACAATTTTTTTATTACTTATAAATAATACCTCATTTTTGTAAGTAATTGTTTGTAAACTCGAAATTAATTTGAGATACGTAGTAATAATAATAAAAAAAAAATCTTTAGCTCTACAAAACAAAACAATCCAACACAAGGCCAACTACGGAACTACCCAAGTCCAATTAAGGCCCAAATCCACGTCACTCACTCACTCACAGTACAGTAATCCCCTATATTTCCCGCCAAATACTCCCGCCAAAACCCCCCACCCTAAACCCTCTCTCACCTCCATTTCATCATCTCCCTCTTCTTCCTCTCACCTTCGCTCACCACTTTCTCTCAAAACCACCCAAAAAAAAACTCAAACCTCAAAATCACTCAACAATGTCAGGTTGGGACGAAGGAGCAGTATACTACAGCGACCAAGCCCAATTCCCACCGGGCCACAACCCAAACACCAACAACGGTGGTGAAACTACTAACTCCACCAACTCCCGCCACTCCATCCTCTTAAAATTCAAAGAATTCATCCGAATCTTCGAGACCGATTCCAATGTCTTTCCTTACCGTCAAAGTCTCGTTAACAATGCCACTTCCCTCGTTGTTAACCTCGAACATCTCCATGCTTTTGATCCATTTTTACCTTCCCTTCTTCGGTCTTCACCCGCCGATTACCTTCCTCTCGTAAGTCAATTGTCTTTTTTTTTTTTTTTCCGTTTAGTTTAAAGAATTGTAATTAGTATGATGGATTAATTTGATTTGGTTTGGTTTGCAGTTTGAGTCGGCGGCGTCTGAGGTTTTGGCGAGTTTGAAATCTAAGGTTGCTGGAGAAACTGGTGAAATGGAGGAGCCTTTGACTGATGATGTTCAGATTCTTCTAGCTTCTGATGAGGATTCTATTTCGATTCGATCGCTTGGTGTATGTTTTTCTTTTTCACCTCTTTGTTAGGGTTTTGTTCTAATTTTTTTTTTTTTGGTTTATTTTGTAATTGCAGCATTTTGATTTTAGGTTTTAACGGTTTTAGTTGATGTTTTTGAGATTTGATCTGATATTAATGATTAAAGTTATGCATTGTCGAGATTAGAAGTTAAATTACTGCATTGTTGAGAGTGTAATTGCAACATTTTGATTTTAGCTGGAAATGAATAAGGAGGAAGTGTCAATTGAAATGAAATTGAATTGATTTAAGTATATTTTGTCCTAATTTTTCACTTGTTTTGAAATTGCAACATTTTGACATTAGCTCTTTGTACGCATATATAAAGTTTGAATTGATATTAATTGTCAAAAAGTTACATTTCGAGCTTGGAACTACCAAAATGGCTGTAAATTTGTAGTTATGTTGAATTGTTGATCAAAGTGAAATTGGATTGTTTTTGATGTTCTGAAGAATTGTAGTTTTGTGCGTATGTGAATTCAAACGGATATTAATGGTCAAAGTTGTATATTGTTGAGGTTATAATAGAACAGATAAGGATTAGTGTTGATTGAAGTCAATTTGAATAGATATCAATTATTGAGCTTGGAATCTAAAATGAGTGCAGTTATTTAGACTAAAGTGAGATTGACTTGATTTTAATGGTTAATTTAATTTTGTTGTTGAAATGGATATATTAGGCACAATACATATCGAAATTGGTGAAGATATCTGGGATAACAATTGCTGCATCAAGGACAAAAGCAAAGGCTACATATGTGACTTTACTCTGTAAGAATTGTAGAAATGTTAAGGTTGTTCCATGTCGTCCTGGTCTTGGTGGTGCTATTATCCCCAGATCTTGTGACCATATTCCTCAGGTAGTCTTCTTCGAATTTTCTTTTTTTATTTTTTATTTTTAAGCTATATTGTCTTTTGATGCATGTCAGTTCATTGATGATTGTATGATAAAGATTTAAACTTTAATTTTGTTTTGTTTTGTTTTGGAAAAAAAAAGCCTGGTGAAGATTCATGCCCTCTTGATCCATGGCTCGTTGTACCTGATAGAAGCAAGTATGTTGATCAGCAGACCCTCAAACTTCAAGAAAATCCCGAGGTGAATTACAATGTTTCATAATTGTGTGCTAGCTGATTTATGTGGATTATGTCAAATTTATGATGATTAAGTATTTACGTACATTATTATTTTCTGAAATGTTAGGATGTTCCTACCGGTGAGCTGCCTAGAAACATGCTTCTTTCCGTGGACCGACATCTTGTTCAAACCATCGTTCCTGGCACTAGACTCACTGTCATGGGAATTTACAGCATTTTCCAAGCTTCCAATTCAGCTACTGCGTAAGAGCTTTGTCAGTCTCTCCTATTTGGTTTTACTTTCCTGATGGTACTTTTTTCTCATGTGGCATTTGTTGTTTGCTGTCATGCAGTCACAAGGGAGCAGTTGCAGTTAGACAGCCTTATATAAGAGTTGTAGGAATAGAGGAAGTAAGTGAGACTAGCTCTCGAGGTCAATCTGCTTTCACTGCAGACGAGGTGTGTTTCGAATTAACCCAATTGCTTCTTCTATGTCTTCATTTGATGCCCTTTTTCCATCTCTATTGATTTGAGGATTTTGTTTCGGAATTTGATGCGGCTCGTAGCATTCTAGCTTTGTTTATTGAGCTGGATAGAATTTGGCTGTGGGGAAGAGATGATATAATGTTCTGTATCATGGTTTTTTATGTTGATAATCATGGCTTTAATCTTCAGTCACTGTATCACACCATTCTGCCCCTCGATTGAATGACCTGATGTATTGCTTCCGTCACAGATTGAAGGTTTTAAAAAATTTGCTGCCCAGCCTGATGCATATCAAAGCATATGCTCTAAGGTTGCTCCCTCAATCTTTGGACATGATGATGTGAAAAGGGCTGTGGCTAGTCTTTTGTTTGGAGGATCAAGGAAGGTACGATGAATTATCATGAAGTTGATCTTGTGTTTCCCTTTTGGTCAATAAGATTATGCCAATTAGTCACTCTATATTTGTGGGTGACACCATTATTTGTGAGTGTAGACTTTGCCGGATGGTGTTAGGCTAAGAGGTGACATCAATGTGCTGCTATTGGGGGATCCTTCAACTGCAAAATCGCAGGTAGCTTTTTCTTGAATTTTCATGCGTCTTATGTTTCCCACCCTCTCTGGGCAATTTGTAGTGTTTTGTTTATAGCACTATAAAGACACTCACTCATTGGCTAATAAAGATATTGACAGTCTTTAATATCAATAGAAAAGAAACTAATGATGTAGTAACATTCTTTGAATGAAGTTTCTCAAGTTTGTTGAGAAGACGGCACCTGTAGCTGTTTATACCTCGGGTAAAGGGTCTTCAGCTGCTGGTCTTACAGCTTCTGTGATTCGAGATAGTGGCACGGTAAGTTCTCAACTTTATAAAAGATGATTTTTTTTCCCCGCTAAATTCTAACTGGCATACATACGGCCTGAAGGCTTTCTCTTGATAAGTTCTGAGATTCATCTTATAATTCTAATAATTCTTGGTTCTGTCCAGCGTGAGTTCTATCTGGAAGGCGGTGCCATGGTATTGGCTGATGGGGGTGTTGTCTGCATTGATGAGTTTGATAAAATGAGAGCAGAGGACAGGTAAGTTGGAGTTTAGATGTTTTCATTGACTGATGATGCTTCAGCATCTATGATATATCCATTTTGAAAAGTCTCCAAGTGCTTAGATGCAAATATATTGGTACAGGGTTGCTATCCATGAAGCCATGGAGCAACAAACAATCTCCATTGCTAAAGCAGGCATAACTACTGTTCTGAATTCGAGAACCTCTGTGCTTGCAGCTGCCAATCCTCCATCTGGGCGTTATGATGATCTAAAGGTATGATGCTTCTGTTTTCTTTCTAACAGTGCATCTACAGGTGTTCTTGTTTGATTCTCCTAATTGCTTTGCTGTTTAATTCAGCAGTAAATGCTAACGGTAAGAATTTTTTCCTTTCAGACTGCACAAGATAACATTGACTTGCAGACAACTATTCTATCAAGATTCGATCTTATCTTCATTGTTAAAGATGTCAGGATGTACAGTCAAGATAAAGTAAGTCATACTCATTCTCCCATAGTGATGTTTAGTTGTGAGGTTTAGCTGGATTAATCTGCACCAAGATGTATCTGATTTTTTTTTTTTGCCCATATAATACATTAAAAATGACTTCCCTAAAAAATGTTTTCAAATCTTGTTTGTTTTAATTTCAGATAATTGCTAGTCATATTATTAAAGTACATGCGACTGCTGATGCAAATAATGGGGATTCTAAAACTTCAAAAGAAGAGAATTGGTTAAAGAGGTATGAGTAACTACTTTGATTCTTCAATTGTTCCAATATATGTGACTGCAAAAATGGTATTAACTGCATTGCTTCCTGGTTGCAGATATATACACTACTGTAGAACAAATTGCCACCCTCGTTTGTCAGAATCTGCAGCAAAGAAATTGCAAACTGAATATGTTAGCATCAGACAGGTACTCAAATTTCAAAACAAAACAACTAAACACTTGCCTATTTGCATTGTTTAGGGTAGAGGAATTGTTGTGCCAACATCTCATTACTGTGAATTATTTCAAAAAAGGCCGTAGATGGAGATTAGAAAGTTATTAGCCTAACTTTTTCATTATAACTGGATCATTGATTCTGCCAAAGTGCTTTGGAAGATTATAATACAAGAATTGTTTTAAATATGACTTGTTTTTGGTTGTAGAATATGAGGCAACAAGCAAACGAAAGTGGGGAGGCAGCTGCAATTCCTATCACTGTGAGACAACTTGAGGCTATTGTTAGGTTGAGTGAGGCCCTTGCAAAGATGAGATTGTAAGTGTCTGCTCTCTGGTTTGTTGACTGGAGCTGTGCTCCTATTCTTTAATGAACGGTGCTTTGATTTCTAATATGGGGAGGGAGACTTTGGAAAAAGGAAAGATGAGATTGTAGATGTTTGTGCGTTGTTTGATTGCATTTTCTTGTTCCAGATGTGAAGTTGCCACAGATGAGCATGTTAAGGAGGCGATAAGGCTCTTCAATGTTGCCACTATGGACGCTGCACGCTCTGGAATCAATCAGCAAATAAATCTTACTGGCGAAATGGCAAATGAGATAAAGGTCTTGCACAAATCTGCTATTTGCATTGGTTTGTCTTTTTGGGTTTGTACTCGCTCACTTTTTTAAATGGCTTTTATTTCAACAGCAAGCTGAAGTGCAGATAAAGAGAAGAATTGGCATTGGAAGCCACATATCAGAACGACGTCTAATAGATGACCTGAGCAGAATGGGGTTGAATGATTCTATTGTAAGTAGCATAGTATTGGTTGCTTTATCATTAGCAAAGGACTATGCTTTTGTTAGCAATTGTGGACTGTTGGTATAAGTATAGATTCCAGTATATACTAAAAACTGATATACTAGGATAATAATATCTTCTCTAAATCAGGGATCTCATCAGATAGTGAGAACATACATAGTAAGAAAAGAAATCCTACTCTAAAAAAGATTTATAATCTATTTCCTTTGACCTCTATTTGTAGTGACATTTGCGTACTGTTAACCTTGCAGATTCGTAGAGCACTGCTGATAATGCACCAGAGAGATGAAGTTGAGTACAAGAGAGAAAGGCGTGTCATTGTTCGTAAAACTTAAGGAGTCGTCTTTACTGCCTCTTACAGCATCCTTGATTCAACATCTACTTGAGCTGCAACATCTCCAAAATCACTTGTACCATGCAAATTGTATATTTCTATGAGATAAAAGAAAATGTTTATTTATTAGTGACCATTTACTTGAAGTCTCAGTTCTAGGCTTCTAGTATCTTGTTTGCCCAATATATTCAAGTATGTATCTTTTTGTTTGTGTACAATTGTTTGTATAATTGTGGCAGCCCTCTGTGCTCGTACTGTTAGTCTATGCTTCTTCCTCGGGATGTTTTGATAGGTTTTTTCATCAATTTATACAAATGCCATTTGAGATGCTTTGATTAGATTCTCACTTTGTATCTCGAGAAAATAAGAAACTAGACATCCCTTGTGGCTTGCGGATGCCCTAGACTTCAACTAAGAGTGTTGTAATATTATTAGGTTTGACTTTTTAATACTTCGGTGACCATTTTCTTAAATGGCCATAGAAGAATTCTCACGTAGGCAATAGTTAGACTAACTTTTATTTTTCGTTAGTGTAGCTAGTTTCTATTTTTTAAAATTGTAGTAAACCCACGAACTAACCCTTCTATCAAGGCAACAAAAGTAACTAACCTGTAAAAGTTGTTGAATTAAATTTAATTGAGATGATAATAAGTTTAAAGGAGTACGGTATAATTGTTTAACGATTTATTTCTTATATCACTAAAAGTTGGTTATATTTGACCACGTAGCACAAAAATGGCTAGACCACTAGAGATTTTGAAACAAAAACGTTTCATAAACGAGGAAACACAAATTCTTGAAAGGACATTAGAAAAATAAATATTTTAAGAAAATATTGTAAATAAAAACAAAAATATATTATATATAGATATATGATTTTCTATGGTATTACAAATAAGAAAATAAATTTTGAATAAAATTTAAATTTATCACCACCAATAATGACATCATTGTTGAGAATAGTGAAAGCCAAAGATTGTCCGATATTTCAGTTGTTATGGCTCTGGGAAGCTAAGGGAGAAAAGATGTTTATGAAGGTTATAAGAATAGCAAAAGTTTTAAAAGACAAAAACACTAAATTCTTGACAAACAAAAGTTACCGGGAATGATGAAATACATATAAAGAATGTTTATTTTTAGTGTTTTTAGATTAGAGCTCGACACTTTGCCACATAAATAAGAAGTTTGCATTATTTGTATAGAGTCATTTTTGGAAATTCTCTAAAGATGTACGATACCAATTTTATTAAGGTTGCAACCCGAGTGTAGGGCGTCCTAGCATGGTAACAAAATATAGGGCAAAAAATAAAATGAAGTCCGAGACAACCATCTGAAAGCAAAAAACGAGGGCTAATTCATACTTTTTCTGGAGTAGCTTGCCGAAAATTATACAATATGCCTTTATGGTAAAAGAGGGCTCTTGAGTAGCTTTTCAAAGTTCGAAAGGTTATTAGACAAGTCTCAAGAGAGCAAAAAGGCTAGTGTATCCTTTTTTTTTTTTTTGTAAAAGTGGTTGAAATCAAGCATGAGGCATCCTAGGGTCACGTACAACACGTGAGAGAAGGATAAGGCCAAAAGAGGACACAACCCCGAGATATCCCTCTGGAACTAAAAAATAAAGGTTATATTCACAACATTCGGTGGTTTGAGGTCCCACGAGAAAATGACAAAAAAATTACATGGTGCCCCAATAAAGCTAATCAGAGTTAAAAAGGCTATAATAAGGTCCCGGGAGAGCGATAAAGCTATTGTTCACTTCTTTTGAAATATCTCGAAGTGAGTGATAATAACAAGTTTTTAAAAGCCAAAATGATAGTCAATAGTCCTGAGGTGACCTTGAACACATGGTAAAGAAAACAAGACTGCAAGAAAAAAAGGGCCTAGATAGCCTAGGAGGCCAAAACACAAATGCTATTATTCTTTGTTTTTTGAGGATATGAACCCACTTAGACGGTTTGTAAAAAGACCATAAGAGGGATAGTAAAAGGTTTATAAAGGGTCCCAAAAAATATTGTTTTCCCTTCTTACGAAAAGGCCATAAAAGGGATAGAAATAAGTTTTTAGAGGCTGAAACCGATAATGGGTAGTCTTGTGATGGTTGCAGAAAGTGGTAGAAAAAACAAGTCGAATATAAGACGTAGTTCGGAACAACCCCTCAAGAAGCTAAAAACAAAGGCGATTCTCTGTGTTTTTGAGGTTCTGGGGTCCCAGAAAAATAGTTGTAAAAATTTTACAAGGTACCCGTATGGTGAAGATATGAATCCATACCAGGCGATTCAAGGTGAAAAGGTCATATGAGGGATAGATGATAATAAGTTTTTAGAGGGTACCGGAAAAGAATGTTTTCCCCTTCTTTCAAAAAAGTCAAAAGAGAGGCGGTAACAAGGTTTAAGAGGCCGAAACCGATCATGGGGAGTCCTGTGGTGGCCCATAGCACGTGATACAAAAATTGGACGAAAATAAGACAGAGCCCAGGATGACCCCTGTAAAGGCCTCAAACAAAGGCTATTATTCACTATTTTTGAGGTTTCGGGGTCCCGGAAAAAAAAAAGTTGGAAAATTTTCGTTGGGTGCCCTTATGATCAAGATATGGATCCAAACCAGTCGTTTTGGGTCAGTTGATTTCGGATGTGTTCACGAGTCAGATTATTTCATAGTTTTGGTTCCATTTTCAAATTATTCTTTGTTTAAATTTTTAAAAAATCCGGATCATCAGATATCCGGTTATCTGATCAGACATATTTTAGATATGTCGCATCATACTTTCCACTATATTCGGATCGGTTTCCGACTTCATTCGAATCATTTTTGATTGATCAAAAACCCCTAGTTAGCAGCTAATTGAGTTTAAAAAAACCATAAAAAAGTCATGGGAGAACGAAAAAAACCTTTATTTTTTTTACTTCTTTTGAAATATCTCTTGATAACAAGTTTTTTTTTTTTTTTTTTTAATAAATATTCATACCTTTTTAAATAGCTCCTGACTTTCTGATAACTTTTCCATAGATAATATCTAGTAAATCACTGTGATGTATAAATAGGAAATCACATGTTAATTTTGTAAATAAGTAGAAAACTTTATTACCACACTACCGCTTAAAATTTATATAAAAAAATGATTTTACCCATAAACTTTTAACATATTACCTTAAAATATCATTATAATATGCAATTTTGCATATGACTGCGAAATATTGATTCATTGCAGCTAAAGCTAAGAAACGAAATTATAATTACATAAATATTTGCTTGTCATCCCTCGTTTTATAGTTTTTTCTCCCTTCCTTTTGTAAGGAGGCTTATTTAACAACTAGAGAAGAAGAAAAAGGTTTATGTAAACCCATTTCATAAAATGACACCAATGACACTTTCTTGCAAAATCACTTTTCAACCTCAAACTCAAACTACATTCCATCAATGGCTTCCACTTTTCCAATACACCTCCATTAAAACAAAACCTTTCTCTCACTCTCAATTCCACACTAGAACACTAGCAACAACAGCTTCATCAATGCCCTTATCATCATCTTCTTCTTCTCACCATCCTTCTACTTCTCTCAGGTCATTCTTCTGCCTTTCTTTCATCCCAAATTTTCATTTTTTATTGTAATTGGTTATATTGATTATTAAAGTTATAATCTTTTTCAATTTTTGTGTAGGTGTGCTGTGCTTGGTGCTGGATTTGCTGGGTTATCAGTCGCTTGGCATTTGTTATTTGTAATCTCTCTTTCTTAATTTTATCAGCTTTTGTATTATTTATATCATGGGTTTTTTGTAATTAGGGTGTTAGGTTTTTTGGTTTGTTGTAATTTTACTTTTGTTCAATTTTAAAGGGTTGTTTTTCAAAATTTCAGCTTTCTTCAATTGTATGTGGAATTTTATTGTTTTGGGTGTTTGTATTTTTGGGGTTTAGTGCAATTTCCTGTATTCAATTTCAAAAATGATATTACTCAATTNTAGATAATATCTAGTAAATCACTGTGATGTATAAATAGGAAATCACATGTTAATTTTGTAAATAAGTAGAAAACTTTATTACCACACTACCGCTTAAAATTTATATAAAAAAATGATTTTACCCATAAACTTTTAACATATTACCTTAAAATATCATTATAATATGCAATTTTGCATATGACTGCGAAATATTGATTCATTGCAGCTAAAGCTAAGAAACGAAATTATAATTACATAAATATTTGCTTGTCATCCCTCGTTTTATAGTTTTTTCTCCCTTCCTTTTGTAAGGAGGCTTATTTAACAACTAGAGAAGAAGAAAAAGGTTTATGTAAACCCATTTCATAAAATGACACCAATGACACTTTCTTGCAAAATCACTTTTCAACCTCAAACTCAAACTACATTCCATCAATGGCTTCCACTTTTCCAATACACCTCCATTAAAACAAAACCTTTCTCTCACTCTCAATTCCACACTAGAACACTAGCAACAACAGCTTCATCAATGCCCTTATCATCATCTTCTTCTTCTCACCATCCTTCTACTTCTCTCAGGTCATTCTTCTGCCTTTCTTTCATCCCAAATTTTCATTTTTTATTGTAATTGGTTATATTGATTATTAAAGTTATAATCTTTTTCAATTTTTGTGTAGGTGTGCTGTGCTTGGTGCTGGATTTGCTGGGTTATCAGTCGCTTGGCATTTGTTATTTGTAATCTCTCTTTCTTAATTTTATCAGCTTTTGTATTATTTATATCATGGGTTTTTTGTAATTAGGGTGTTAGGTTTTTTGGTTTGTTGTAATTTTACTTTTGTTCAATTTTAAAGGGTTGTTTTTCAAAATTTCAGCTTTCTTCAATTGTATGTGGAATTTTATTGTTTTGGGTGTTTGTATTTTTGGGGTTTAGTGCAATTTCCTGTATTCAATTTCAAAAATGATATTACTCAATTTGATGACAAAATGAAAGTATGAAAGTGGAAATCTGAAAATGTGGACTCAAGGTTGCTGACTGTTGGTTTTAGTATGATTTGTGTTGATTGTGGAAGTGGAATTTTTTAAGTTTTATGTTTTGAATCAATATCTTTTGTGTAAAGATACATTGATTAGGAGGCTGCTTCTCGCGAATGCAGATGGGAATAGTTGTGCCTGTTTCCTTTTCTTTAGCATTCCTCTTTGTGTTGTAATGTGGACAATATCTTTTGGCAGCACAGCCCCAAGGAACTGAAAGTACACGTTGATATTTATGATGATGTTGGGATCGGTGGTGGCGCTTCTGGAGTTGCTGGAGGTCTTGTTCACCCCTATTCACCTAAAGGTTTCTGAGTATTTTCACCCTACTTTATTGGTTTTGTGAATCTTTGATCATTTCTGTGATAATTACTGGATGTGTTCTGACGAATGCGTGATTTGGCAGTGAAGCTTCTTTGGAGGGGTGAAGAATGTTGGAGAGAGTTTTTGAATCTTCTTAATGTTGCTGAATCTGCTGCTGCAGCCTCCGGTTATGCAACGGATGGAAGTCCTCAATGTGAACTGGACACCGGTCGATTTATTGCCAGGAAAAAGTTAGTCAATATAATTCTCTTCTCCATGTTTCATGCTGATTTTCTGATTGATGACAATTAACCTTACCTTCCATGCTACTTGGAGGTGTTGGATATGAGGATGAAAGATGTTCTGAGTGTCATTTTTATATATAGTTTTACGTATTTACTCTCTTGAAATTTAATTGAAGGAACTACTATGTGATGGTTGTGAAGAAAAACATATTATTAATGTGCTTTTTTATATTGAATCCCTAGAATATTCCTTATTAAACTGTCTGTGTTCTGCTCCCATTGGTAATTAAATAATTGTACTTATCAGTCTACTGGTATAACCATATAGCTTTACTTCAGGGGCATATTGAGACCAGCTGTCAATGAGAAATTTTTGGATGTCATGTGTAAGGTAGTATGTCTTATCTTCTTTATAAGATGTGGACTGTTAATGGGAAATTGTCATGTAATCTGATGATTCTGTGTTACTTGTTAACTGCAGAATGCACTGAGCTGTCTATCAAGTTGTCCGATACATGTTATTGATGGACTTGCTGCAAGAGAGCTTATACCAAATTTATCTACTCCTTTGAACTCAGCCTTCTTTATGCCAGAAGCTGTGAATATCAACCCCCAAAACTATCTCAAGGTTAGGAAATTATCTGGTTATATGCTTACTCTTTAGATATATATGGAGTTTTTGTGGTAATATGGTATTGCTTTAATTATTTTTTCTATTTCCAGTCACTTTTCCTAGCTAGTCAAAATTTGGCCAAGGAAATGTCATCATCAGGTTTCCATGGTAAATATATTACTTTGCATAAAAAAGCTGTGGCTTCACTAAATGAGGTGGGAGGTTAGTTCTCATACAATCATGCTATCTTAAATTCTTAACATAAGTTGTAGAGTGCCTTCCCTAGTGATGACAGGCTGTTGTATGTTCATCCAGATGACTATGATGCTGTGGTGGTTTGCCTTGGTGCTAGAGTTGATACGCTTTCTGAACTCTCTGGAGTGCTTCCTTTGAGGACATGCAGGGGTGTTATTGCGCACTTACAATTGCATGATTCATTGTGGTAAGAGTTTTTGTTTCATGTACTATGTGACTGTTATTGTTGTGATATCACTGACATATATGAACAAGGAAAAGAGTTGGGATACTATTTTCGTCGGTGTGCATGCCATAATGTATGCAACCTTCACCATTGACAAACAAAATAGACAAAGGCACCTTCAATAAATATTATTTAACCAGTGGAGAGTCATGATAATTGTAATGCACCTAGTAAGCTTGTTCCACTAAACCCAAAAAACTGTCAATGTGCTTTCAGGTGTGTTTACCATTTTGATGTGATATTTATTATTCATCCCTTACTTAAATGGAAAGTAAGGATCAGATGCTATTTTGATCAGAGATTGATATTGTCATAATGCCATGCTTTTATCTAATTTACGATGTTAGACATTTAGAATCCTTATATTGCTAATGTGCATGCTCTTGCAATTTTGCAATTTTTTTTTTCTTATCAACTTTTAATTTGGTTGACCTGCTCTATCCCGCAAAATCCCTTAGATGTTGAATCCTTTATATGCCGCACTGCACTTCTCAAAGTATTTTTCCGTAGGGTTATTTCTGACTCCTGAGCACAAATACCCCACTTAGTAGTCAATGCTGTTGCTTGCCTTTTGTGTTGTAAAGACTTTTGGTTGGTATTGCTACTAGTCCCTGCTAAATTGGATTCTAGACTTCCTGTATTTTTCATATATATATAAGGGGATGGTTTGTCACTAAATCACAAATTGGCATAGTCATATGCTCACAGGACGAAAAAATGTCTTCCGTACAAAAGACAAGCTTCCATGATCATTTTCCTCTGAATTTTGGCAAATTCCATACCGTAAGAGATTTCCACTTTTATTTCCTCCCTGTATATCTTCTCATTTCAGTTGATTTGACAAGCTTGTGGAACTATTTTGAGTTCCCTATGCTGGAATTATGCTTCAAATTAAGTAGCTGAATTTTGCCACTTAGATAGGTTACCCTGATAACTCAGCTGATATTCAAAATGAGTAACGAATTAATTGTGACCATGATCTAGCGAAGATAAAATCTTTTCATCGTGGAACTGTCATTTCGTTTCTTTAAGGCTAGTTTGTTATTTTAAGTTCCCTTAAGTACTCTTTCCTGTGAAAGAATATGCTTTGAGTTTCTAAGTTAAGCTGTCATTAAACTTTCCACTACTTCAACTTTTAGCTTGTTTATGCAGGAAGATGCATATCAGTAATAAATGTATATCATCTGTTTTCATCATAAGCTAAGGGTTTCTCTATTTTTAGAATTTGGGAAGTTTTTAATTTTGCTTTTACTCTGGTAATGCAGTGAAGAATATTGTGGATATAGTCCTTCGATCCTATCAGATGCTTGGCTTGCTGTTCAGGGGCCTAAAAGTCTTTGTCTAGGTTCAACATGGGAATGGGAATCTAGAAACTACTCTTCTGTTGTCTCCTCTGAAGAAGCCTCTAATACCTTAAAAAAACTTTTACCTAAAGCAAGTATGGTTTATCCTCAAATAACCGATTGGACTTTAACTGGAGCTCAAGCAGGAGTCAGGGCAATGCCACCTCTCACTCCGCAAGGATCATTTCCGCTTTTAGGCTGTATAGACAGTCATGTAGGGGGGGTTTCTTCTTGGACATCTAAATATTGGTTAATCAGCGGTCTTGGTGCCAGAGGATTACTTTACCATGGCTGGCTTGGAAAGTTGACTGCACAAGCTCTGCTTTCTTCGACTGAAGATATGTTACCTCCTGAACTAACCTCTTGGAAGAAGATAAAGAGAAAGTGATTAGAGCTTCCTTATAAAGCATATCAATTTATTACGCATCTGCGTAATAATCTTTTAGGTACATTCTAAACCATCATTTATCTGCAAATTCTGAAGGCTTTGTGCAGTATAGTTTTGCAGGGAATTTTTTTTTTACTAAAACTTTTCTTTTAGTTTAGTGTCACAATTTGACCATTGTTTATGAGTTCGCCACTATGGTGTAACGATGATGGCCTATTTGGCAAAATAGATAAATGAATGCTACAAAACGAACGTGAAATTTTGCATGAAATATGCTGTATGCTAAGTCCTAACTGCTAAGGCTGCCATTCATATATACTTCATGTTTTGTAGACAGTTTTTATTTTTACTTTTTTTTTTTTTTAAATTGCTACTCTGCATTTAACCATTCAGCGAATCTTTTCTCACGCAATCCAATAAAATACATAGTTAAATTCCTCTTGTCAATTAACACCAAAAAAAAAAAAATCCTCTTGTCAATTCACAAGACCTATAGCGTAGAAAGTTAGAATAGATAATTTTGTTCTAAATGCATCATGTAAGTCCTATAGACATTTTCTGCAATAAGTTTAGGTCATATTGTACATTAAATATTCGATGCAAGATGGTTACGACCCCTGATACTCTTGCATTTTCAAGTATTCCTTCTACCAAAATGAGACTTGTAATATGAAGCTTATGGGAAACAATTACTGTTAATGGGGGACTTGGGGAGTTTTTTTTTTTTCTTTGTTTTTACATCTTCAGTTTGGAGCACACACAAAATTTACAACACATCCTTGCTAATGCCTTTACCTAGTATTCCATTGTTAGTGAACTTTCAGAAGCAAGCTAAGGATGAGTGTTGTCCCTAATGAGAGATATATTCTGGCGCTGGTGCTCCTCGCACTTGAACTCTTTTTCTTACCTGCAGGTGCAGGAGCTGCAGGTTCTTCTTCCTTGGTAACAGGTGGTAGAGGTGGGTCCGTGATTCTGGCTGCGTCAAGTATTGGTGCTGGTGCTCCTGATGGTGGAATTGTTTGTGGCGCAGCTAATTCAAGCAATGCCCCTGGCTCAACTGGACTTATTGGGTACTCAAGGTTTGTATTTGTTGGGTCTGAGCATGGGCTTCCTTCAAAAATCAAAGTATGCATGGATTAGTTGATAATAACTTTTTTTTTTTTTGAATAATAGTAGCAAAAATCCAAGCCCTTTTTTCTATTAAAAAACAGTGGCAATTGAATCAACTTAGGGAGGAAGACTTACTTAAGTAGGCAATGGCGGTAGCTGGGTAGTCCGTCACCACAGCGTCAATCTTAAGCCCCTCGATAAGAGTTGCCAACTCCATCAATGGGTCAGCAAAAAAATCAAATGCAAGGGTGGTATACTCGTTGTATAGAGTGGAGACTTGCACGGAGAGATTTGCTGCATGCATCTCCTCAACAACTTTGGTGAAGTTGCTGAGGAAAAAGGATGTAGTTTTCCAAATGCTGGGACGTCTAAGATCAACAGCAGTTGCGTATTTCTTAATTTCGTCCAATGATGGCTTCGGAGCATCGCTTATTATCTCTTTGATGTCATAAATTCTTTGGTATGTCGGAACATCTTTAAACTTTGATAGCACAGCAGTATCATCTGATTGAATCATAACTTGTTGGGTCGACTGCTTGTCTAAAGTGGCATTGCTCAAGGCAGTTGTGACAGCATCTACTATGTCGAGACCTTTCTTTGAGGCTAGGTAGGGTGCGTTCTGGTTACAAGCAGCATAAACATCATAATCTTGTCTCACATAAAGTAATTAAAAACCAGATGGGCTAAGGTATGTCGAGAGGAATGTAACTTACTAGTATGTTAATGAGAACACCGGTAACTGCTTTGGCCTTGGCAAAGTCAAGAAACTCAGTTAGTGTTAAGAATTTACCCTTGTCCTTGTTTGCTGGGTTCCTTGGCAAGCCTCCCATGTCTTGTGATAGCGGGCTTGTCAGTTGTGCTGAAACAGCACAATCACTGTGTCAGTCCGAATGCAGTTGCATACAAATTTCATAATCTAAAAGCATAACTGAATATTAAAAATTGTACAGTTGGGTAGGGTTTCTGTTTTTTTTTTTTTTTTTTTTTTGCAGGGGGGGGGGGGGGGGTGGTGGGGTTTACGT
>PYUH01000270.1:1424398-1512576 GCA_016808085.1 Suaeda aralocaspica
TTTTTTTTTTTTTTTTGAATGCACATAACCAACAATATAATGAGACAAAAGACTAATACAAATTTGATATGAAAAATAGAGTTAGACTTACAATGATCTTGATACAAAATTGAAGGAAACTAGTTCCAAAAGCGAATTCCTTGTCAATTTTCAACAAAAAGAAAGTAAAGGAAAATAAAATGAGATTTTCCCAAGGAAAAAAAAATTATTATTCTTAAATTTATTTTCTTTTTGTTTGTTTTGACAATGAGAATTTTGGTGGTTAGTTTTCAATAACTCCCACACATTACTCTTATTGACGTTAATTGATATAGGACTTTCATAGAGAATCAAATTTACTAATAAAAAGAATGGAGTTACTATTTTAAAATAATGACAGATTTTCATGATACCTAGTCACCACTAGTCTTATAATTTTAAGTTTTCATAAATTTTCTAGACCCTCCATTATAATATTTTGTTTCCGTGTTCATTTCGCGGGAATTATATTGTTAATTAATACACCACATGGATTTTTCTAGCTCAGTCGGTTAACAAATTCTTGATGAGTGAGAGAGTATTGTTTCCTAAAAATAGGATGGGTTTTTTTCCAACGATTTGAACATAAATTGGTATTACAGCTACTTAGAAACTTAGGTAGAGCAACAATGAGGCGACTGGCTTAGGCATTGCACCACAATATTTATAGGTGATCAACATATAGGTTGTGAAAATTTGAACTCCCTAACCCGTTGAGAACGATCAAAATGTTCCAAGTCTTGCTTTGATATGAAGGTTTAAAAACCTAATTTTATAGTTTTACCAACAGTCGGTCCTTAAATAAGTTGAAAAGTTGCGTTGGACTTGCACTAAGCAAACAATTTGCATGGTGCACCTAGACGGCAAGACCCCTTAAGAATTACTTGAATCGTGGTTTAAATCAAAATTTAGTTGCTTTGGCATACAATTAATGATCCAAATTTGAGAGTTATTTCAATATTCTCAAAATCAGTATTAAAATTAATTGTCAATGAGAATGTATAGCAAAGTTTTGCAATCGATTAACAATTTCATCCATAATGAAGTTTTGCGTGAGGTGGCCACAACCAGGATGATACCGACTTGAAGCTTGAGATGAGCTTGGTGCTATGAGTTTCCATTAGTTCTAGTTTAGTTTGTCATGTTTTTTTTTCCTTTTTCTTTACCGTGTTGTTTGAGATTTAGCGCTTGTTTGATTGCCTTCAATTCCACAAAAAAATCACAAATTCTATGATTTGTTAATAAAGAGAGTTATTTGGTTGCCCTCAGTCCCTCATGATAGAATCATTAATAGTTTCAAATCAAACATAATTTCAAATCAAACAAGTTATGGTCAATTCCTACAAATTGTATCTAAGGGTATAGTCAATTCCAACAAATCTACGATTTATATACAAGTATTAAATTCATGTGTATTTCAAATGAATATATGAATTCAATTCTTATGACAACCAAACAAGCACTTAAGATTTTTTAAATTTATTTTTGCCGTTCTCTTTCTCCAAAAATAAAACGTAACTTAAAAATAAATAAATCATAGATATTATCTAACAAATTATGGACTAACAGAACCCAATTACGTAGTAATTTAACTCAAATTTCATCTGACATTATTCATCATAGTGGCTACTGGCTAGTGCTTCATAAATCATATAATACCACAGTGCACAAAATGGTCTAATGGATCACTAATTTCATTTCAGTACTGATTTGCAAAACAAAATATTCTGCTAGTAACTAGGTATTGATGTCCAATGCACCTTTATCGACCGTAGCAGCACAATTTCAAGCTTAGAAAACAATACTAGTCCATCATTCAGCTAGAGGAATGTAAATACATGAAATCAAAAGTAGGATATATTACAGGCCATTTCAATTTACAAGAACCAAAACGAAAACTTGAACCACGCTAAACAAAGAGAAATTTAGTATCCAGCAGACACAAGACTTGACAACCCTAAACAAACAGAAAAACAAGGGAAGACTCAGAAAAGGGTAACAAAACCCTTTATTATCGACACCAAAATGGCAATCAGCTGCACACCAGAATATGACAAAGCTCCCTCTAACTGCAAGGCAACACTATACTAATAGTAGCATATCCAAGTGATTTTCTTGGGATGACCTTCATAATTTTGTGTTCCTTTTGTTATTGAAACAGCCTATTTTCCCAACATGGATTTGAGCCACCACACGCCTTTATCCTTGGGAGCTTCCTCGCCTTCAGGAGGAGGGTCAGCCTGAGGAGTCTTGTGGAGTTTGCTGACATCATATCCCTCATCGGTGGCCTTCTGCACCAGCATGTTGTAAATCTCCTCATCCATCTGAGGTCTCCTGCAAAGAATCTATAATAACCCAAAAGCAAATGCTCATCAGTTATTTTTGACAGCTCAATTAACTGACTAGGTTTCATTACATCTGATGACTAGTATGAATAGCTTCTAACAATTCTTAGAGTGGACTATATGACTGGAGTGAAGGTTGTTGCAACATCAAAATAGTCAATCTTGAACTCCTCAACCAAAATCAGTTGGTGAAGAAGCATTTGCATAGAGATTACTGCTATCCGAGAATAGATTGGTCTGCCAGCTAGCAAGGGTGACCTAATGGACAAGTAATGTCACTCAAATTCAAGACAATATTATTAATAATGTGGGTCCGACCGTCTAATTATCCTTTCAAAAACAAATTTTGAAATTATAATTAATATTTGAGTCGTGGAACATATTCTTCTTAGGAAAATTTGTCCAAAAACCTGAAAGTGTTATGTTCCACCTACAACTTCGGAAATTTAGATAAACTAAAAGCTTTGTTCTCGTGAACTTATTTTTGCTGATGTGAACTTATTTTTGCTGAAATCACTAACAATTTTTTAAGGATTAAAACTTATTTTTACTAAACTAAACTTATTTTTATTGAACTAAACTTCTTTTTACTGAAAATAAGTAAAAATAAGACGAGGATATGACCTAAATATGTTAAAATTTGGAAATCACTACAAAACGGCAGTTTATATTATACTATTGGTTATTCCTTGCTAGGTCCAACAAAACGCAAGAAAAACAAATTGTTCATTTGATTTAAAATGAGCTGAAATTTAGCTTCAAACCGATTGAAAAAAATATGTCTTTGGTTGTAAGCCGTTGTACCTTGCATACCATGTACACACTCATACGACAACACCACCTAACTATTTTTGTCATCTTTCGTACTTCCCTCCAATAATTATTGTGAAATTATCTTTATGCTCTCACATCCTCAGTTATACTGAAACACCATTACACTACAACTAAAATCTAAATGCTTTCAATTTCAAAACCCCCAAACCCAAAGCCCCTATAACCTTGAAATCTAAGATGATACAACGCCTAACCTAAAAGGGTGTTTGGTAAGTGGAAATAGAAGGTGAGATTGGGAGTTCTAATCCCGAAGCCCTAAGGTATCAATACCCTTGTTTGGTACATGGAAATAGAAATCTTGTGAATAAAATTAATCGATGAATTAACAAAAATGTCATTAATGAAAAACTTTGAATAATATTGACAAGGGTATTTGTGTAATTACATAGCTTATTTCAATCTATCCCTTGACTCACAGACTCTAACTCTATTCACAATCTAGGAAAATTATTAAAAAAATCCGAGATAAATTTACCATGATGTTTTTTAGTGACTTGAAAGCATAGCATATACCGGTGACTTGATTTTGTGAAAAAAATAGTGTTTTGTAGTGACTAAAAATTCATTCCTCTTGACTTGAAAGCATTAAGCATATACTTGTGACTTGATTTTTGTAAAAAAAAAAAAAAAAAATTGTGTTTTTTTAGTAACTTGAATTCATTCATTCTGATTTGATTTCGTATACCAATGACTTGATTTTTTGGCAAAAAAAAGAAAAAAAAAAAAAAAAAACTATGACTTAATACTCATGTGTTTTGACTTGATAAAAAATGAGTGACTTGATATTTAGGCCTATTTATGGTAAAAACTTTCAGTTGAGTTCAACTCTAATCACCTCAGCAGTCGTAACAGGCCCTTAGTGGCTGTAACTTGATAAATTTATCTAAATATATCTCGGGGATATTTTTAAACACTCTCCACAATCTGTGCCAAACATGGGAGGATGTGACAAATTTTACGCACCCATCAATTCCCATTCTCACTCAGTCACTGGCACTCGGTTACTCTCACCCTTTATTTCCTGAATTCCCATTGACAAACGCCTCGAACAGCCTCGTAAAAGATTAATCAAAGATGACTATATAAGCATCAATTTTAAATTTTCAAAATTGCTAATTATACCCTAACATGCAAACCTAACCATCCAACACCCAAAAAAAACATCAAAATACATTACATTACTAACTAATTACGCTAATTCAAACCTAATTATCCATCAAAATAGCCCAAAAAAAATATTCCAAACCAACATGCAAACCTTATGACATACCAAAAACAGTTATATTAAAAATAAAAAAAATAAACATACCCATAAATATTTGCGAGACGGCTGACCAATCAAAGCGTACTGATAATCGTCATCAAGGTACAAAATCCAGTAATCACCGGTAACGGGAAAAATAGGTAAAAAAGGTGGGACATAAAACCTAACCTTAAGTTTAGCTTCATCAGATTTAGGATCAGCTTTATAAGCAGAACCTTCAATAGAAGCTCTTTTACCATTACTATATGTTTCATTCAAAACATGTATAGTTTTCCCATCTGAATTCAACGTATAAGTTGCACGTGTGTTTTCACCGTCTTTTGGTTGGAATAATGATGGAAATGTTGCTATTTCATACCATCTTCCCATGTAACGTTCTATATCTACTCCTTTTACTACTTTCATTTCTTTTACTTCTTCTTTTCCCATGGAACGAACACAGTTTTGATTTGTGTTTATTGTGTTTGGTTGATGCAAACGAAATAGAAATAAGAATATTTGGAAATTAATTGATGAAGAGGGGTTTTAAATTAGCGCTCTATTTAATATTTATGTTATATACTGTGTGAATTTGAAATGAGAAAGGATGAAGGGAATATATTGATATTTGATAGCTTGGAGAAAGGGAAAGAGAAATGGTATTGATCGTTAGCTTTTGATAATTGATGTGTTACGTGGAGAGCTGTTGGCCTTACATTTGGATTTTTTTGGATTTTCTAGACTTTTTTTGAGGTAGTTACTCGTTTTGTCCCAGCCCACGGGTTTGGTTTGGTTTGCTTTGGGCCGTTTTGCAATTGGTTTGTTTTAGTTACTCGTAGCCTCGTAGGTGGTTTCCTTGTTTGGGAGTTTCGGACTTTTAGTTCCGTTTTTTTGGCTTATTTCGATTGAATTAAGGGTTTGTTTACTTCAACTGAATTGAAACGAACTGAATTAAACTAAATTGATTGGAGCTGAATTGTACTGAAAGTATTAAGGATTAATGATTAGCAAAATAAAAAAAAGAGCTGAACTGAACTGAACAAAGATGAACTGAACTGATTTTAAACTGAAATAAACAGACCTTGAGTGACTTTTGAAATACTACAAAATAAGTTACCTATTATATTTAGTTCAATATTGTTTAGTCAAATTCAATTTATATATTTCAGTTTCAAAGAAGAAGTTAGATCATTAGAAAATGTTAATGGCATAACAATATTAACTCTATTCTTATTTCTTTTTCCTTTCAATTTCATTAAAGAAAATTTAGTAATTTTCACACGATTTCTTCTCCCTCCCTTTATACTACATAAGTACATAACCACCCCTCTCAATTATAGTTTTGGTGGAACACCATCCTTGTTCTTCTTATCCCTATTCTCTTTCCTTATAACAAACATTACCGAGATGCTTATTACTTTGTTTTGAGGGATAGGAGTGAAGGGATAGGAGTGAAGTTGGGACAAGAGAAGTGTACAGTTTGTTTAGTGGGATAGAGATTAGAAGGGGATGTGGATAGGGTTAAATTTGGATTTTATTTTTGTAATTCTATAAGTAGGGCTATAGGGGTGGTATAAGGTAGGGGATAAAATGATATAAAAATACTATTTTACCCTTAATATATGAAAAGGGTTAGATGAATTGAAAATGTTTAGTAATGGTAATTTAGTTAAATTTTCACAATTTTACTTATCCTATTCTTATTCTCTGTCCCTACCAAATATAGGATAATATTTATTTAATCTATATTCCACCCACCAATTCTTATCCTTATTCTTCCTTTTTATCCTTCTTATTTCTATCCCTTAAGCCAAACACCCCGTATAATTTTATAACCTATTCTCTTTATTCCTATTCTTTGTTACTTATCCCCTCAAATATGAACATCCTACAAATTTTTACTTAATTTACAAAAAGAACACACCCTAAGGTAGATTAATATTTCGTACCCCTCCGTTTCTATTTTTTGGTTACGTTTTTCTTTTATGGTGTTTACTTTTATTGGTTACATTTAAAATCTATCAATTCTTGTCCAATAATGTTCTTATGGTGTTTTCTTTTATGTTTTTGGACAAATTATTCTTACAATTCTCATCCGATTCCTACACTTACAAAAAGTTAAAAAGGTAAAAGAAAAAATGAAATCATTATACAACAAATTTCAAGTACAATTTTAAAATTAAAAGAAAAAATAACATTACTACATTATAAATTTCAACTTTTAGTTTATTCTACTTTACAAATATTAAAATTTCTCTGCTATTTAATTTGCTTAATTTATATGCATAATACCTAACGTAACCAACAAAAGAAAACGAAAATATTAGTTCCCAAGATATTTTATTTATTTATTCTTTTTAAAAGAAGGGATGTGACAATGTGAGTGAAGAACTTGACTACTAGTACTCGAGAGTCACCGAAAAGCAAGAAGCTTCAAGATGAGAATGGATTGGTAATGGGTCCTACAAATGAAGATATCTGCCTGAGTTACTTGATACAAATGGGCCCAACACAAGGTGGGCCTACCCCCTGCTTTTCTGTGTGTTGATGACTGATGTAAAGTGGTCACTCACGGGTTTGAAAAGGGTGCAAAATTTATAAACTTAGGCTCTGTTCTCCTTAACTTATTTTTACTGATTTGAACTTATTTTTGCTGAATTAAACTTATTTTTATTTATCTGAATTTATTTTTGCTGAAATCCTTATTAATTTATTAAAGATTGAAATTGATTTTTGATTAACTGAACTTATTTTTACTGAACTGAACTTATTTTTGCTGAAAATAAGTAAAAATAAGACGAGAAGAACAGGGCCTTACGGTAACAATCTAAGGTGTCGTACAAATTCTGTTAGCCATTTCATGACTTTTTGTCTAATTGCTAAATCTTTTTTCATGTTCACATTGTTGTCTCAGAGGAATACAAATATGACATTAATTTTGTTTGATGTTGAGACGGTGGAGTACTGGTGTCACTCCTTACTTCATACAGATCCATGTAGCGTATTGGTGGTTTTGGTGTGGTACAAAATTTTGTGATGGTTTTTAGAAATTTTGAAAGTACTTGTGAGTTAAGAAATAATTAAGTGAGCATAACATAATTAAGTACATACAAACAAAGAAGGCTTTAATCTTTAAAAACCATTTTATTCGAGATCTTATGGTTGTCTAGAACTCATAAAGAATTATCTTCTCCAAATTATGTTGGAAAGATTGACTCTCTTGTATAAGACTGCTTGTTTTAGCAAACAATCGGAAACTGCACTTCAATTTCAGATCTAATTGTTCATCATCATAGTTACTCTAATGAATAATTTTACTTGTTTTGTTTAGGCTGTATTTTTATTTTCTTTAATGATGATTGTAGATGTCGCATGACTTTCAATTAGTAAACTTTATTTTACTTTCAAAAAAAAAAAAAAACATGAAGACATTTTCGAAGGAGTTTTTTCTTATCATATATTTCATATCGTTCATTAAAGAGGATCATTCATTTCTAGATTATGAAGGTAATCAATTGCCCTGATGCTATGTTCGTTGTAGCTCTTCTTTAGCCATAATTTCATATCATACTTACAAACTTTTTTTGTCTCAAATTACTTGTTACGAACTTACGATCATATTTTTACATATGATATCCCTTACTATTACAAGAATATGTTAAAAACTTGATACAATGAAACATCCATATAACCAATTTTGAAAATGGTTGAATTGTAACAAGTGAATTTGATCCTTAAAAATAGAAGGTTAATAGTTATTGTAATTTCGTAACTAGGCAGAAACTTGCGAAGAAATTTTTGTCTATTATCGACAATATAGAAATCAGGATTAATTTTTTTTCGCAACTCGATGATTAATCTCTATCCCTATCATTTATAACCACTATCATATTGATTATAATAGTTTGAATCTTAGAAAAATGTATAATTTTGATTTTTATTAAATGTCTTTCCTTTTATACTCAATAACAATAGTGAATTTGGACAAAAGTGTTGTGGGTAATAGAGCATATATATTATTCTTGAGCCTCAATTATTAGCTTGGGCTTTTGGTTAAGTTGATCCTTTAACATAGTATTAGCATCAACGTGACATAAAGGTCCCCATGTTGCATCCATATTTCTAGCCCTATAGGCTCTCATGTGAGGGAGCGTGATATAGCATATAAGCTATTCTTGGGCCTCAATCATTAGCTTAAACTATTAGTTGAGTTGGTCTTTTAATATTATGAAGTAGCTAAAATATATCTAATTCAATTAGAGCTTCACGCATTGTTTACCTAGATATAGGAAAATGGAGAGAAAAGAAGGGACGGAAAAAGGAAGGGGACAAACTCCCTTATTTGGATAGGTAATTGGGAGGAGGGAGAGGGAGAGATCTATTTTCCCTCCTCCATTAATAAGCATTATCCCTCCAATATTGGAGATATTTGGAAGGAAAATAGAACTTTTTTCCTCTTTCCTTTTCTTTCCCCTCCCCTTCTTTCTATTTCTCTCCCCTCCTTTTCCTTTCCAACTTGTTATCCAAACAATCTATAAGTGTTTGAGATTTTTTTTCTTCCCTCTTCACCAAGTCACTAACTTTTGCTAGTAGAAAATCAAATTATACTAAGTACAATACTTCATAAGTTCATAGTCCATACTCGACCTTTAATTAGGAGAGCGATTAAAAAAAAACTTTGAGGTTAATNAGAGGATCATTCATTTCTAGATTATGAAGGTAATCAATTGCCCTGATGCTATGTTCGTTGTAGCTCTTCTTTAGCCATAATTTCATATCATACTTACAAACTTTTTTTGTCTCAAATTACTTGTTACGAACTTACGATCATATTTTTACATATGATATCCCTTACTATTACAAGAATATGTTAAAAACTTGATACAATGAAACATCCATATAACCAATTTTGAAAATGGTTGAATTGTAACAAGTGAATTTGATCCTTAAAAATAGAAGGTTAATAGTTATTGTAATTTCGTAACTAGGCAGAAACTTGCGAAGAAATTTTTGTCTATTATCGACAATATAGAAATCAGGATTAATTTTTTTTCGCAACTCGATGATTAATCTCTATCCCTATCATTTATAACCACTATCATATTGATTATAATAGTTTGAATCTTAGAAAAATGTATAATTTTGATTTTTATTAAATGTCTTTCCTTTTATACTCAATAACAATAGTGAATTTGGACAAAAGTGTTGTGGGTAATAGAGCATATATATTATTCTTGAGCCTCAATTATTAGCTTGGGCTTTTGGTTAAGTTGATCCTTTAACATAGTATTAGCATCAACGTGACATAAAGGTCCCCATGTTGCATCCATATTTCTAGCCCTATAGGCTCTCATGTGAGGGAGCGTGATATAGCATATAAGCTATTCTTGGGCCTCAATCATTAGCTTAAACTATTAGTTGAGTTGGTCTTTTAATATTATGAAGTAGCTAAAATATATCTAATTCAATTAGAGCTTCACGCATTGTTTACCTAGATATAGGAAAATGGAGAGAAAAGAAGGGACGGAAAAAGGAAGGGGACAAACTCCCTTATTTGGATAGGTAATTGGGAGGAGGGAGAGGGAGAGATCTATTTTCCCTCCTCCATTAATAAGCATTATCCCTCCAATATTGGAGATATTTGGAAGGAAAATAGAACTTTTTTCCTCTTTCCTTTTCTTTCCCCTCCCCTTCTTTCTATTTCTCTCCCCTCCTTTTCCTTTCCAACTTGTTATCCAAACAATCTATAAGTGTTTGAGATTTTTTTTCTTCCCTCTTCACCAAGTCACTAACTTTTGCTAGTAGAAAATCAAATTATACTAAGTACAATACTTCATAAGTTCATAGTCCATACTCGACCTTTAATTAGGAGAGCGATTAAAAAAAAACTTTGAGGTTAATTTAGATAAATTTATCTAAAAAATTTATCAAGTTACCGCCGTTGATTTTCAAGTCACAGCATATACATTTCAAGTCACATTTTTTTATCAAATCACAACGCATATATTTCAAGTCACAATTTTTTTTAATCAAGTTACGGGTATATGTTTTCAAGTCAGAATTAATGAATATAAGCCACTAAAAACAATCATGATGAGATTAATTTAATAAATTTATCTCAGGAATTTATTTTTTAATAATTTCCCTATAGTTAGTGGTATTGATGCTAAGTTTCACAAGAAGATTCGCTCATTTTTGGGATCCAAATTAAAGGGTTGCAAAAGATGTACTTTTTTGGATTTGTCTATCAGAAGCTTGGGCCTATAGTTTTTTTTTTTTTGGAAGCTTTGGGCCTGTAATTGTCCAGATTAGTCACAAATAATTAGATAGATCCGGGTGCATATAGAGCTATATGCACCATCTTTTAACTAAATGAATATTTGGTGTTTTAAAATAAACATTATACTTTTATGAAATGAATATCAAGTATGACTGAACAATATACTTTTCAGAAATGAACATTAGAACTGAATGGACATTATATTTTTAAGAAATGGATTTTAAGGTTTAATTGTTTAAAAGCACATTATACTTTAAAAAAGTATCATACTTTTAGAAGATGAGTATATAGATTCAACAAATGAACATACCTTAGTAAGAGAAGATGAATTTGAGGTTAAAACTGAATATAATATTTAGAGTCTTTAAATCAATATTCAAAAACTCAATTAAGAATTTGATATGATAAGCAATAACATTAAAATGCATAATTTAGGGTGCCAAAATAAACATTTTGTTGCTAAAAAATGATTTGTCATAGTCAAATATAAATACTCAAGCTTATTTGATGAAATTAACAAAAGAAAAAGAAATGAACAAAATATTTAGGATGTGATAACGAACATTCTCCTTTTGAAAAATGAATGTTTAGAATAAAAATTAAATGAATATGACAAAAGACAAGGTAAAATAAATATCAATTGTTAGTTTGTATTGTTGAACAATTTGTGATATCTATTATAAATAACATCTTTTTCAATCAAACTCAATATAAGTAAGTGAAACATTAAATTAAAACTAGATAAACAATAATATATACTCCGTAGTAAGTTGTTTAATATGCAGTTTTATGAACTGAACATCCTGTTTATTTAGCTGAACATTATATGCACATAGTTGAATATTAGATTTCTGAATGAGGGTGCACAATTAGCTACATGAACTTAAGTCTATGTAATACCAATTGCAGATTTGTTGCACACACTTGTAGCCATGAGAATCAATGATCCCACATATTGGCTTAAGTATGTGCAAAATACTAAAATGTCAAAAAAAAAAAAACGTTATATTAGAATTAAACATCATAAGCCCATAAGGTGTACAATGTACTCTCTTAATCTCTTTCACGATATTAAAGATTGAAAGTCATAGACTTATAAAAATATAACCTATTAATATCATTAGAGCTAATTAGAATTGATAGGAATAAATTAAATCGAGGCATGCCTCTTTTCCAACTGATGGATGCAAATTTCGCATTTAACAGTGCAATATAATATATATAGACCACTTTAAAGGACACAAACGGTACATAAATGCAAATACTATGCATATGTATACCATTAGTATTTGTACACATCCTATATATTACCCCTTAAAGTTGTATATAATTATCATATTAACTTATTAAATGCGAAATTTTTTAAGAATAAGAAACTAGAAATTTCTCGATTAAATATGATTGAAACGTTAAAATTAATTGAATCTGCATATAATTTAATGGAGATTTCAAAGCAGTTTACACTTACTAGAGATTTTAAAATGAATTAAAAACAACAAATACAAAATTATTGGTAAAAAAATTCCAAAAGTGAAACTATTTTTTTTCCTTCTTAAAGCAATCAAACAAGAGTATACTACAATGACTCTCACTGATACTCCCACCTGAAAAACCAAACCTTTAAAACTGTGAAAAAACAAGAACACTTGAACAAAAGTAGAAACCTTTTTAAGTTCCCATCAAACCCCTTTTTCAGATCTAACTGATCTAAATTACCCCATTTTTAATTAATTAATTAATT
The DNA here is from genome assembly GCA_016808085.1 of Suaeda aralocaspica. Taxonomy (NCBI): domain Eukaryota; kingdom Viridiplantae; phylum Streptophyta; class Magnoliopsida; order Caryophyllales; family Amaranthaceae; genus Suaeda; species Suaeda aralocaspica. The sequence goes on from PYUH01000270.1 coordinate 1,436,860, forward strand.
AATCAAAGTTCAAAACTTTGGTTAATGTCATCAACAATGGTGGGAAATTCAAGAAGAACAAAAGCAGTAAGATGGTGTTTAGTAATGTTTGCAGTTGTTTCTGCACTTTGTGTTTGTGGACCTGCTCTTTACTGGAAATTCAATCATAATATTAATCATAATAATAATAATAATAATAATATTAATAATAATAATGATGTCATTAATCAGCAATCTTCTTGTCCTCCTTGTTCTTGCAATTGCCCTCCTCCTCCTTCTCTTCTTCAGATTGCTCCTGGTAATTATTTTCTTTTTACCTCTTTTTTTTTTATTAAAGTTTTAATCTTTTTTTTTTTTTTTGGTGATTTATATGATTATATGATGTTTGAATTATTGAGTAATTTGTGTTGTTTGTATTGGGTTGGATCTGGATTGAGTGATTGAATGAAATCTGTGAAATGGGTGTTTTTGACATTTTGTGATTGTGTTGTTTTTTTAAGTGTTTTGGTTAGGAGTAAAAAAAAAGGTTACTTTTTGGAATTTTATTATTGTGTTTGTTATTGATATTTTGATTTGAAATTTGATATTCAAATATTTTCATTAGAAATGTTTTATATGTGATTTGGAGATCACATGTTTTGAGTGTTTTGTTGGGATGTGTGAATTGGGTATATACAAAAGTATGTGATCTGGGTTACCTGAAATTGAAGTATTGCATCTGTTATAACAAATCTGTAGCCTAAGCATGGTTTTATGGAGAGTTGGGGTTTCTGTTCCATTGTGGCTTCTCCAGTAAAGTTTCTTATTATAACAGCTTAAGCGAATTCGGGCTTAATCTTGAGAGGGGGCAAATTCTGTATATAGTATACGTTTACTTCTGAAAAATTGGAGACAAGTGGGTGAGTGACTGAATTCAGGCTTAGGAAGTTGGGAATCCTGGCAAGAAGTTACGGATGGAGTTAATGTAGGTGCTAAGCAATTTATTCCTGCTTGCGCTTTGGCAAGCAGCAATCAGGTAGTGTGTTGTACGATGGGATCATGATGGAGATTTTTCGAAAGAACTTCGTTGCCAGTTCAGAAGTTGTTTTGAACTAGTGGTTGTAGCGATAGCAGTAACTATGTTACATTTACTATTCATTTTAGGTTCGGCATTCTAGGTCTCTAGTCGGATTTTCAACACTCAGACATAGGTAGACATTTTGTCTCTTCTTTGCAGGCCGAAATCATGGAAGTTTACAAAAAGCAGCCAATTTGGACACTTGAACACGTACCTTTGTTTTTGGGAATAAAGATATTTGAAATATGTAGCAACTATCACAAATAACTAACCTTTAGCTTAGATTTTTATCGGTATTGGGAATCCTATGTGTTGCCAATACAGATTTATGGCTTCTCCTACTAGCATATTGGAAGAATCTTGAGTTTACAAAAGGTGGTTCAGTTCGATGTGTCTAGCACTCAAACTAGTACCTTTATTGACTCATTTTTGCTGAAGTTTGTGGTAGCTTAATTACTATCTTGCTCTGTTTTCTTCATGGTGGGTGCCTATTGTTGGTGGATGTAGTAGCTATTTTTCGTGATTACTTCAACACAAGCTTAAAACCACAGTCATTATGGGCATATAAGACTGAATCTCTAAGTTGGCAACACATGCCCTTACGTGTCCTTTTAATGCTCTTACAACTTCTAAAGCGTTGGGCTTCAAATGAGAGGGAGGGCAGTTGTATTTTTCCCCTCTTAACAAAGGTTACACATTCTGTGTGGAGTTTATACTGTGCCCCTCCATTGATTCTTGTGTAACTAGCTTGTTTCATTAATCTGGGATAAAGCAGCTTGATAGCTTGTGTGACCGGTGTGGCCATAAAAGATCAAAAGTCAAGAGCAAAGCTTCTTCTCAGAAATCTCCAAATTCTTTGAAACTTCCCCTCTCCGCTCTTTGCCACCCTCTGCCCAGTACCATTTCGTAAACAAATTTGCAGCCTCTCAAGAAAGGTGCAATGGTTTAAATCCTCTCCTTTAAATTTTATCTTTGTCAAAAGATTTAGGGTTGAGTATGTTAACTAAAAAATGCATTTAATTAGGGTTTTCTTCCATTCTTCTTGTTGTGAGGGCAGTAAGGAACTAAAGAACAGATTCCTTATTTTTCCCTTGTTATGTTGTCAAGCAGAAACCTTTTTCGATGTTTTTTTGTTCAATATGTGAAACATTTCTTCAGCAAGCTCTGTCCCTGTATTTTGCGTTACTACTATTTCAGTTGTGCTGATGCTTTTCTTCTGCTGTGTTCTTTTTGTAGGTTTGGTCAATCTTACAGTTCCAGGTATACTTTCATCTCCCTCACACTATCAATAAGGCAACAGCTCTTGTATATAATTGGTTATATTGTGACTGTTTTAGAGAGATGTTATTTCTGATTCATTTCATCTTCAAGTCCCTAAATTCGTTCTTTTGTAAAGCTTTCTGTGGCATTAGCTTCTTTAAGTATGTAGATAGAAAATTAACAAAACTTTGTTTCATTGAAGCATTGGTTTAAGACGGTCTAGATTTTTAGTATTGATCATGGATGAATATGTTAAAATATCAGCTTTTGTGACGTGCCTCAGTGTTTTTGATACTGTAAGAATATATCTTGGCAGATTGTGGGAGCAGTGATCCAGATCTCAAGAAAGAAATGGCCAAACAATTTGTCGATCTGTTGACGGAAGAGTTGAAGTTACAGGAGGGTGTTGCTGCAGAACACGCACAGCATATGAATGTCACTATAACAGAAGCCAGAAGAGTAGCCATTCAGTACCAAAAGGAGGGCGATAAATGTGTTGCAGCGACAGAAACTTGTGAAGGAGCCAGAGAACGTGCTGAGGCGTTGTTGAGGAAGGAGATGAAGTTGACATCTTTATGGGAACGAAGAGCTCACAAATTGGGGTGGCAAAGCGAATAACACGTCAAGCTTTTAAACAGTATGTGACCTGAGATCATATTCTTTTCCTCTCAAGAGAAACAGTGATTATTGCTCATGTAGTACCTTTCTCGTCTTCCACACCGTTAGCTATTATCAACAGTCTGTTACTTTGTCTAGTTACTGCATTACAGTATGCATCATTGTATACCCAGTAATTTATTTCTCAAAAGTGTAAATTTGACACTGGTTATGAAATATAAAGTTCAAAATATTTTTTCTGTTACTTCCATAATATTCTATATTCATTTGACAATGACATGAATTACTTTCGAATGTTTCTCACTAGTAATTTGTAATCACTAATCATATGGTCTTTCTTTTCTATCCGTGTTGTTAATATACGAAGTACATACTAAGGAAATGAGGCGAGTATTGGACTAGTGGTTAAGTGATGAAGTCGAACTCAACCTATAAGTTGTCATAGATTCAAAATTTGACACCAACGCAACAACACTATAGGAAATGAGTTTGTGAAAGCAAGTCTCATAAAAACAAATGATAATAAGAGAAGGGGTAGACGTGTGGTGACGAAAATGTAAAACTGTGAGGTGACAAAAATGTAAAACTAAGTGGACATACAACGGAAGATATAATTGCCAAATATGAATATGAATATGAATATGAATATGAATATGAATATGAATATGAGGGGTATAAGTAGGAGTGGGAAGGAATTGATGTGATACCCCAAAACAGAAGTTGAAAGGATAAATCAAAAAATAAATAGACATTGGTTATGAAATAATCAAATAAAACTTCCATACATTATATATTTAATATTTACAAAGAAGATAGAGACATAAGATACCAAACTAATGCTTATAAAACATGTAGAACAACAAGAAATGAGCCTGTTGCTGTGAGTTTATTGTTTGGTATCACTGCACAAAGAGTAAAGAGACTCATTGTGCATTGTGATAGAACAACATCGAAAAATAACATCAACTTAAACATAGTCATTACAATAAACATGTGTCCTTCAAGGTAATGTAACTGAATCCCGAAAAATGCTGCAACTACATCAGGACCCAATCAAGCCCGGGGTCTTCTTGTGCTTTTGCAGTTTCTCCATTTCCCTGAACAATACAAACACACACATTAGTGTCTTGCTTCGAAGTGTACAGCAAGGAAATTTCTTAAAGTTGGAATAGATTTGTTGTCGGTCATTGTATATTTGTAATAAAATACCTGTTGAAGAAACCTCCCAACAATGTCCTCTAAGTATTCAGAACTATTCTGGTTTGCACCACACAAAAGCTTAGGATCATCCAAAAGAAAATTTTCGTCGAACTTGAGAGTTGAGTTGTCATTGGATTTCGGAACTTCATTCTGATTCAATGATTGTGCAGAGGTGCCTTCCAACTGGTTGAAAGATGATGATGCACTCATCATGTTGTTGTTATTGTTGTTGCTTTTTCTCAGATTTTCAACTGCTGTTGGAGCAACAGTATTGGTTAGGGAGGGCGAAGTGCTGGAATTATTACCAGAATTCAGAACATAATCTGGCTTTTGAGTGTTTTGACCATGCCAAATTTGTGGGTGTCCTTGGTTGTGTAAACTACCATTCTTATCATCCAAAGACGAGATTCCAAACATATCCATCGAGTCATTCTGAGTTTGTGGATTAGCAGGAGCGCTGCCAGCACTAGAGACATTAATTGGGAGCACATTTTGAGTGAATGACATTGATTGAACGGGAGACCCCCAATTGGTTTTGCCATTAGGATCCATCAAGCTAGGAGCCCCAGTTCCAAAAGCTGCGAAATTGGACGAGGAGAAATTGGATGAAGGTGAAATGAAAGATGATTGGTTGGTGAAATCTCTTGCATTTGATGGTAAGTTTCCAGTGAACATCATGGAAGTGTTTGGTGAACAAAGGAGAGAGTTGTTATTCATATGCATAGTAGTAGGAATGCCTGGAAACATACTATTACTAGTATTTTGGAATGCAGGCGAACCCATTGGTTCATACTTGCCAATTGTATTGAAGGTGTTGTTTGAGGTAGGATGTGGTGTTTGAAGCATTGGAGAAGAAGAGAGGCCTCTAATACTCAAACCAGCAGCTGCATTCAGACGCATTGCTCCTGCCTGATCTGGTACAGCAGTAAGACCAGGAAATCTTCCGGGTCCAGCTAGGCTGCGATAAACTCCATAGCCTCCTCCAAGACCTATATGCTGATCCTCAACCCCGTAAGCACCTAGTCTGACTCCTGGCGGATGTCCCTCAGAATTCAGCTTTCGGAGGAAAAGCCTATATTTCTGCAACACACACAAACACACAATTGTAGACATCATTTATAACATAGAAAGTGAAAGAAAACAAAGGTCCATCAACTCTATAGATGAATAACAATCTAGTAAAACAAACAATGTTCGCTATGTACTTGTTTGCATATTCTAAACACGTACCTGCAAATGGCTTGCAACTTTCTCTCTTGTAAGGTCTTTAACATCCATCAAGTCAAGAATCTTCTTCGGGAAGGCCTCTGAATTAAAAATTAAAAGGCAGGCATAAGCAAACAAGATTGAGTAACTCATATGTATGATTAAACCAATTAACTACCAAACACTGTAAGAGCTACTCGGACTCACTGTCAAGGCCTAATTGGTTAACAGCATCCACAAATTTCTGGTGCAGCTCAACAGACCAGAAAAGTCTAGGTTTCTTTGGGGGAATTGGGTCTTCATTGTTGCGAACATGTTCATCATCATCATCATCGTCATCATCATCATTGAGATCATCACCAGAATTCTCTTGGGATGCTTTGCCTTTACCTTTGTTACTATTAAGCATCGCATCATGGGATGCTTTGCCTTTAGCAGAAGCCGGAGCACTTCCACCTGCATTATCTGTGGATGATCTGTTTAAAGAAGGTATGAACTTGTTCCTTCTTACAACATGCTGCCATATGTTCTGCAGTTCCTGAATTCTCACTGGTTTCACCAAGTAGTCGCAAGCACCGTTCCTGATTCCTTGCATTACTCGCTTGGTATCGCTATAAGCTGATAACACTGTCACAAATCAAATACAAATTACATGTTATTCTTTCATGCAAAGCGAGAATGAAAGGACTCATAAATTTTTATGATGTGAAAATGAAAGCTAAACTTCTTACAAGTTTCGAGAGGAGGGGAGTCGAACCTATGACATATTCGTACACAGACTATCAATCTTAACACTAAGCCAATAAAGGGTACATTTTACTAACTTTGATCGTGCACATATGTTGGATTTGCAAAGGATGGAAGTTTTTTGTTTCAATTCAGCCAACAACATCTCGTAAGATATAAGTTTGACTAATGATTACTATATTATTCATTAGTAAAAATTATAGAAATAAGTTATTTTGAAAAGTTGTTAGTAAATAACTAAGTCAGTAAGTAAGAAAGGTCAAAAGGATAATATTAGTACATAGTAGTAACGAAAGTCACTATTCTATACCATTTAAGAATTTACGGAGTCTTTTTTTTTTTTTCCGCGTTTTAGAAGCCTTTTAATATAGATTATGTTATACTTCATAAAATGTTAGATAAATTACGTACATCTGAATATTTGTAAAGCCTAAAATCAACATTAAAATAAGGTCGACCATCAAAAACTTTGAGACAACCCTAAACAACAAAGACCCAAAAACAAGGTAGCAGAAGAGCTTACTGATAACAGGCAGATTCATCTCAAGTCCCACAAGTTGAAGGAGCCTAATACCATCCATGTCTGGCATTTCGACATCGCTGATCACTATATCAAACTTCTTCCTGTTGTCTTTCAAAATCCTTAGGGCCTCCTTCGCTTGGTTCGTCGTCGTCACTATTCAATACGATCATGATGAAATCAATACAAACATTTAAATAGAAATTAAAACAACACAAAATACACAATAACAACGTTCATATACATGGTTGAAAGTTGATAGACAATATATTTAAACCAACGAACTCAAAAATCTTTTGATATAATTAACGGACAATAGTTTTCACATACAACGAACATTTGAACGTGTGATTTCACGACTATTTCTAATTTATAATCCGATATATTCATTAGTTATACGAAGTGCGGAGTATTAAAATACAACTAAAAGAATGGTGTGAGCAATAAAAATTAATCCAATTTTCAACATATATACGAGAACTTTGAAATGGTTGCATTTTATAATTATGTTATTATTGAAATTAATCAGAAAAATGAGGTACAAAAATCAGTATAGATGAAGTCTAAGGAATTCTAGTAACACATCATACATGTCATAATGAAATAATAATAATATATATGAATGTATGATATAAATCCTTCATGAATACATACATACGTATATACATACATCAAAGTACTCTATCTATCAAACCAACAATCTAACCACACAAAAATTGTATACATACAAAAAATATTTTATGATGATCCATACATATTAAAAAAAATCACACCATTCGACTATGAAATTAAAATTAGATAATAAAAATAAGAGTAAATGATTTTTCACAAGCAAATTAAATAAACAAATGCACGGGAGAAAAATAAGTAAAAATAAGAAAGACGAGGGTACAAACCACGATAGTGGCATTTTTTGAGGAGATTCTCCATTAATTTGAGACAAGTAGTATCATCATCTACAAGCAAAACTCTCAATCCCACAGGAAATTTTTCATCTTCTGAGATCATTTTTTCAGACAAAATCTCACTAATTCAACAACTTAAGATTTTTGCAGATAACAAATTAAAGAGAATTTTATTTTGGAAAACTTTAGAAATAAATAAAATATAATATGATGATATTTTTAAAAATATAAAAATGCAAAGCAAATAAAACCCGTGAATATAAATTTTTTGCTGATGAGTTTATAGCAGAATAGAAACAGAAACAAGGGGTTTGGTATATATAGTTACATGCATATGTACTTTAACTGAGCATACACCCAATTATTGCGTCAAATTTTGTTAATATTAAATTAACTTTTATTATAAAGTTTTCCAAAAATATAAATAGAATTTAAGTCAAAGGGAGGTAAAAAAGGGTATGTACAAATTAAGATGAAAAAAAAAATGATAATTATGGTTAGCTTTTAGTCCTCTTAAGATGTTTGCTGTATTTCAAGCAATTTAGGAAATGTATATGCCCTAATGTATGGTAATTGTTCTAAAATTTCAATTTTAATTTTTTTTTTTTTAATTTGGGCCTCTTATTTGAGTTTTTTTTTTTTTTTCTCACTTTTACTACTACTTTCCTACATTCCTAGGAGTCTAAATTAAGACGGTGAAGTGCTTGTTTAGCACGGAAAGTGTGTTGTTCAGAATAGTTAATTTCGGTGATATATATGTTTAAAGAGGCTAATATTAATTTCCGTGTCAGTTTCTTTTGTTACTCGGAAGAAAAATACATTGAAGTACTTTCATATTTATGATTCGAAGATGCCAAATCAATTATTAATTTCACACATGCTCCTATTTAGGATAGAGCTCTTTTATGGACATTATTTTTTTTATAGAAGCAATGCATTTCTTCTTGTACAATAATTTGTTTCCATAATTACAAGATTGATCTTATTTGTTTCCTACATTGTTTCCATTGTATTATTTTTATTTTAGTACATCATTATTATAATTTTTTTGAAAATAATGTGATCTATTAAGTAGCAAGTTCAGATAACTGCTCAAGTTACTTAAATTTGCGAGGACCTTTTTTCTCCAAGCTAAGGCTTTAACTAATAAAATGTATATGGTATAAATTATGGGGAATTTCTAGTGCGATAAATTAATAAATTATTGTATGATAAGTACATGGATAGTACGTATTGATATGAACAAAACTACTATATTATCTCCATTGTTTTTTTAGATCAACTGTCTTTTTACAGTTTAGGAGCTACGCATATAAGAGTACGTAGCTTGCTTTTTTTTTTTTTTTCCCAAATTGTTTATTATTTGAAATAAAGTTGATTCAATGCACATAAAAATGAATTTAACATCGACACGATTTTTTTTAGTTTATTTAATTTAACATGAAAATTGAAAACTAGCCCGGGTAGAAGTATCTTAATAATTATAAAAACTATAGCTAGAGTAAGAATATGGTCATTTACAAATAAATCAAATAAAGCACAAAAAGCTTCTAGGACCTAAGCTTCTAGGAACTTAATGTAAAAGTCGAAAATGTTTTAGAAAATTTCGTGTGATGTTAAATGAAGTGTTTCGAAAACATTTGACTTACATATACATTATATATAAAAGCTAAGCGTTTCATAATGTCCATAAGTTAAGTACTCAATTTATGATCCTAACTCACGAGCTCAAGTTACATAGTTTCCGGATTCCATTAAAAACCTCAAAAACGAGTATTACTTCTTGCTCTCCCAGTATAGTGTTATTAATTAACTTTTCCAGCTACTTTTAATTGTCTAGGAGTATACCGGCCGTTCTCTTGATTTCAGAATCAACCAGTAAAATTTTTTGCCAATTTTTAATTTTCAAGACCCGAAACCGCCGAGAAGCATGACTTATAGCCTTCGTTTTCAACTTTTGAAAGGCCTCTTGGAACTCTGTCTTGTTTTCTCCCCAAATTTCACTCATTTGCTCCTGATAACATTGGCGTATCCCATGATCGTTAATAGCCTCTACAAATTTAATTTGTAATATTTTCTCTTTAGAGGAATTACGGAAAATGGCACACTTGTCTTTTCGTTATACCTTTTGAACTTTTACAAGTTGGCCAAGTTCCTCTTTTGAGCTTGGGGACACCATGAAAATTTTTCAATAATTTTTTTTTTCGAGGAACCCATATACCTTAAAAACTGTGAATTATATCCTTTGTTTTCGGCTTTAGGAGGGCCTTCCAGGGCCCCGTCTTGTTTTCTTCCCGAAATTCACTCACTTTCTTATGATAATTATGTAGTAACAAATGATCGTATTTAGCCTCTAAAGATTTGTCATGTATTCTCTTTAGAGGATTCCCGAAAGTAGCGCACTTTTCTTTTTCTTATCCCGTGACCTTCTTATGACATTTTGAACCTTAAAAAGTTGTCTGACCCTCCGTTGACTCTAGAGAAACCATGTATAATTTAATTTTTTTGGTACCCGAAATCTTCGAAAACTATGAGTTATAGCCTTCGTTTTCGGCTTTTGGAGGGCATGCTAAGGCTCCATCTTGTTTTTTCCTTAATTTAATTTTCACTCACATGCTTTTAATACCAATGAATGATCGAACCATGATTGTTTTTAGCCTCTAAAAACTTGTTATGTTTTCTATCTAGATGATTCTCACAAAAGGGCACAGTTTTTTTCGTTATTCCAGGACCTTCTTATTATGACATTAGCTTTCGAACCCCGACGTACAAGTTTTGCCGGGCCCTCTTTTGGTCCCAAGGAAACTATGTAAATTATTGTCGTTAAAACTTTGAAAATTATGAATTATAGCCTTCGTTTTCGACTTTTGGAGGACCTTCTTGGGCTATTTCTTGTTTTCTCCTCAAAATACACTGACTTAATTGATTCTGATAACCTTGGGGTGACTCATGATCTTTTTTAGCCTCCGAAAACATGTTATGTTTTCTATACAGAAGATTCTTAAAAAATGGCACACTTGTCTTTTTTCTTCTCATGACCTTTTGAACTACGAAAAGTGGTTTGGGCTCCTTTTTTGACCTCGATCAGGGACAACATGAAAAATTTTCATTAATATTGTTTCTGTAATCCCGAAACCGCTAAAATATTCTAATTATTGCCTTTGTTTTCAACTACTGAATGGCCCTCCAGGCTCAATTTTGTTTTCTCCTTGTATTTCTCACATGTGTTGTTGGTTACCTTGGGACACCTAACATTCAGCATTAGACTCTAGAAACTTGTTATCCTCCCTATGTAGACAATATTCGAAAAAGAACAGGCAATACTTTTCGTTCTCTCGAGACTCCTGAAACCCAAAAAGTTGCTTAGGGAATCTCTTATAACCAGAGGGGCATATTGTGAAATTTTTGACATTTTTTTGCCGGACCCTAGAACTCTTGGAAAATGTGAATTATTTTAACAACAATTACATATAACATACTAGGTCTAGCTAGATTATATTAAAAGATACACTAGTTGAAAAACTTCAAATTTGCATTCATACCTTTGTTTAAAATTGTATGTATATGTTAAATTATTATTATTAACTCTAACTTTTAAGTGGCTTGTAATGAGGGCATAATATGTATATATGATTATATGATCCTTGTTCTAGATACCACCTCTCTAAAAATTAAAATAAGTCGTGATCAAACTAAGATGTAATACAATTCCATCCCAAAAAGTTAAATTATAGCTTTAAAAGTGATATATGGAACCATGGAGGGAGCAATTTAGCATAGTCTAATTCCTTTTTACCATAGTTTTCCTCGCTATGAACTCAAATTATACGTATGAATGAAGATAAGTTTAAATTTTCTCTACAATAATGAAAACGGGGAAATTTTCTTGGAAAATTATCAATAGAGCCCCGTACTTTTTTAAATTTTCAGTGGTAGTCTCGTGTTTTTTATGTTATTAGTGGTAGCTCTAAACTTTTAATTTTTGTTCAAATATAGCCTTAGTAATTTTTTATAACCTAATTCTAATTTCTTGGACTTAGTTATAGTGAAACCTCTAATCACTCCTAAACCACGTCCCAACGTCACAAAACCACCTTTCCAACCCCCAAAATCATTCACACACCCCCAAAACTATCTTTCCAACCACCCAAAACAGCCCAACCGCCCTAAAAATCAATGACTCAACCCACTAAAATCACCAACACACCCCTAAAACTCACCACGGAGGTGGTTTCGAAGAGTGAAAAGTGGTTTCAAGAAGTGACAGGTGTTTTTGAGGAGTTAGGAAAGTGGAATCTCATCTACCCCTCCTTTCTAAGTGGAATTATTAAGCGTAGGGTATGGGGGCCCATGTTGTATCTACACTTCAAGCCCAACGGGCTCTCGCGTGAAGGGGCGTGATAGAGTATATAAACTATTCATGGGCCTCAACCATTAGCTTAAGATTTTGGTTAAGTTGGTCCTCTAATAAAACCTCCTTAGGATTTAAATTGAATCTTGTTTATTTTAATTACGATCTTGTGTCTAATTAACGAACGCCCCCGGGGCTTTAGGTAAGCATTAAATAATTTCTTAAAATGATATTCATTTGGGAATTCAAATTAAAATCATGCACGTTCATGAAATAATTAATAATTGTTTAAAATTATTATATCTACTTTTAGCATGCTTATCGAACGCCTCCGAGGCGCTTGTCAGCTTTTCCCTTATAAGATTAGTTTAGTAAACGTAAATTCATTTTTATATTCATGATACAGTCCAAACTCCAGGTTTAAGAATGCAAATGTGTTGATCATGTAGTCCCACAAGGAATTCTATTAATAATACTCATCATATACGTACATTTTCATGCTTCAAAAATAATGTAGTTTAAATATAAAATCGTAGTAGTGATTACACCATACATTATTTACATCGAGTCATAAATATTCTTATTTGCAAATAATTAAGCAAATCATGCATTAAAATCCAATTAAAGACTCATATTTATAAATAGTTGTGTACATTAATTGTATTGACATACATGCAAATTAAATAAGCTAAGGCAATAAATTGATGCAAATGTTCCCTCAAATAAATAAAAAAAATAAATAATAATAATAAATTGATGCAAATGAACAACTTCATAATTCTATCTCTTCATAAAGACCATCGTAATATCGTATAGACTTCATGTCTACGGACAGTGTAATGCAATCATTGAGGAGTTACGTTTCAAAGATGAAGAATAAAAGTTTAGAATTCTTTTATATCTAGCTACTTATTATATAATCCTGCCCCTTGAATTAGTTTTAGTCCAAGTGTTAAACTATTTGTATTTTAAGTGTTGAATCAAAACCTAAAATCGACTATATATATATATAATGCATACATACAAGTTTACTGGGAAAAGGGAGACATGATCGATACTGTAACATATCATCAGCTCTAACTTCAACCATGTAGCAAATCAAATGAATGTAATAACCAGGGAACTCTTTACACTTTTGCCACTAAAAATTTCAGTTTGGTTAATTTGTAAGCAATAATATAATTAATAACCTTCTGGTGCAGCTCAACCGGGCAGCAGAGTCTAGGGTTCTGCAGGGGAATTGGGCCGCGACCATGCTCATCATCATTGAAATCATCACAAGAATTCTCTGCCTTTCGCAGCAGCGCAGGAGCACTTCCACCTACCTGCATTATCAGCGGGTGGCCTGGCATGTTTAAGAAGGGTATGAACTGATTCCTCTTTACAACATGCTGCCATATTTTCTGCAGCTTCCCACTGGTTTCACCAAGTAGTCGCAAGCACCGTTCCTGATTGCTCGCATTATTCGCTTGTTATCGCCATAAGCTGATAGCACTGTCACAAACCAAATACGTACAGAACTCTTAACACAAGCTAGCTAGCCTATATATTGTAAATAAGCAAGTAATTGCTTTATGTTATATATATACGAAGTAAAAGAATTTATTGGTAGTTTGAAAAGCTGTTAGTAAGCCACTCTAAGTCGCTAACAACATTAGTTAGCGATAATATGAGTCGCGCAGAAAATCAATGTATTTTTATTTTTGTGCCATGTTTTAATTTAAAGGCCTTTTAATGTGCAATTGACATGGATTATATAATATCTCGTAAAATGTTATATAAATTATGTACATCTTAATATTTGTAAAGCCTTAACTCGAACATTGAAAATTTTGATACAACTCTAAACAACAATGATCCGAAAACAAGGGAGCAGAAGAACTTACTAATGACAGGCAGATTCATCTCAAGTCTCACAAAGGAGCCTAATACCATCCATGTATGGCATTTCGACATGGCTGATCACTATACCATCCAATTATTTTAAATTTAATTTATTGAAATAAAATTGCTTTTATTATATAAAAAAAAATGCCAAAAATAAAAGTAGAATGTAAGTCCAAGGGGGTAAAAAGAGTATGTAAAAATTAAGATGAAAAATTGATAATCATGGTAAGTTTTTTGTTGAGATTGCTCTGGGCTGAATTTTGACTGAATTGAAATGAAAGGTGCTTAAGTAAACTGAAATTTTATTTTACTTTTTAATTAAAAATGAAAAATAAAATAGGTGCACTAAAATTGTTCGAACAGATATTTACTGAGCTGCAAATAAACTAAAAAAAACAGGGTCTTAGGGCCTGTTTACTTCAGCTTAAAATCCGTTCAGTTCAGTTCAGCTCTTCTCTTATTTTAATTTGCTATTCACTAATCCTTCATTAAAAAACTTAGCTTTCGGTTCAGTTCAGTTGTTTTCCTAAACAGGCCCTTAGTCCTCTTAAGATGTTGTGTTTCAAGCCTCTATTTCAAATGTTTGTTATGTTTGTTTTTTGCACAATTTCCAATATATATGTATATATGAAAGTTAACATATACAATAATGCTTCATAAAAAATACACTACCATTAGATCGTGTTCTCATCAACTTATTTTGCCTATCTGAACCTATTTTTGCTTATCTGAACGTGTTTTTACTTATCTGAACTTATATTTGCTTAACTAGTTATTTTTGCTGAAATTATTAACAATTTATTAAGGATTGAAACTGATTTTTGCTAAATTGAACTTATTTTTGCTGAAAATAAGTAAAAATAAGTAAAAATAAGACGAGAAAAACAAGACCTTAATTGATCTAAACTAACAAGAGATTTTTCATTTTTTGAAGCCTTTTCTCTTTGCATAAAATGTATTTCAAACGTAACAAATATAGTGAGACGGAGGGAGACGGAGGGAGTAATATTTATGATTTGAAGATGCCAATTAAATCAATCATAAATTCCTCACATGCTACTTTCATATTTATGATTTGAAGATGCCAAATCAATTATTAATCCAAGTATTATTCCTGGCATGCTCCTAGTTAGGATGGAGCTCTTTTTATGGACATAATATATTTATAGAAAGCAATGCAATGTCCTTGTATAGTTGTACAATTCTTTGTTTCGAATTCCTAATTACAAGATTCTTAATCGTTTCCTACATTGTTTCCATGGAATTAATATTTATTTTAGTACATCCTTATTACTAGCATTAAAAAAAAGATTATAACAAAAGTGCGATATTAAAAAAAAAATTAAACGAAATTAATCGTCAAAATTTTTTTATTTTAAATAAGTTCAAAAAAATTCCCCGCATTATAAAAATCAAAATGGGGTATAATTTGAACATTTAATTAATTTTTTCTAAAAACAATTAAGTTTCGAACACAGATAAGTGGTACCAAAAGTTATTATTCCGTACTATAAAGATATATATATGTATAAAAGAAATATTGCAGCATAATTTTACGTGCTGACTCTTTCCCTAGTCGCTCACGTGTGCCACTCGCTTACACTCCTGTCGTAAGACAAGTCAGGCAACCCCCAAAGCTAAGCTAAGTATTACTAAAAAAGAGGTAGTTGATGTGTTTGTGTGGATTTGGCTAAGTAAGACTTAGAGAAGTAGTGAGTAAGAACACAAGTGTCTGAAAGACTTAGAGAAGTATTCATGTGTGAATGTGTTTACAATTTTCTGAATGAATGTACAAATTAATGCCTTAGGGTATTTATAGGCAACACCACTTCCCGATCCTACTAAGTCTAGCCTAGAACATTCTAACCTCCTCAAATGAAGGGTTCTACACAATACACTTGCTAGACCTCTAGTCTTTACATACTCTTATATATACATGTGAGAATAGCCTAGCTAGAGGCATCTATCATCTATGTACAAAACTCTCTATGAGCATTCTAGAAATAACCCCTAGAACCTCCATACACTTACTAGAACACTCTAGGGTCACCTCATCCTAGAACATCCTATCACCATGCTCCATAGTTCACCGGAACCTTCCGGAATGTGCCGGACTACTCTAGACCTTTCAACGAGGTTTTAGAGCCTTCCACACTCTTCCAATAACATAGGCAACCTCCATGCCAAGTTTGAGCCCATTCGGAGAAGTATAGCATTGTCGTTCGATCAAAAAGTACAGTTTATCTACACATTCAGTATTTCCTTGCAGCACTAACTTTTCCTTAAAAATGTCCACTATAGGGAGATAGGTATTGTTAGTACAACACATGGGCGGCTCCCCTAGGGGGATCCTTAATCCCTTGCTCCTATACAATGGCCGTGGATCATTGGGTCATCCGTGACAATAAGCTAATAGCAAAAAAAAAGTATATACTAAGTCAAATATACTGATTGAAGTTTTTGGAGGGAAAACGATTGATGAGATCTCGACATGTGACAGGACTTTTTTAAGCGGTTCTTGTTTTAGTTATAGTGTAGATCGAAGTAATTTATTAAGTGGCAAGTTCAACATCATATCACCCAATATCTATTATTGACTAATACTCCGTATAGTCACCCCTCTCTCTTTCTTGCTCTAAACCTAAAAACCCTACATTTTTTCTACAGCTACAAGGGGCTACCATCAATCCATCCACATCTCTTTGACGATGGGGACTGGGGAAATGATGATGGTAAGCCCCTTTTTTTCTTTAGTTATTGATTGTTTTGGTATGAATNCAAAGCTAAGCTAAGTATTACTAAAAAAGAGGTAGTTGATGTGTTTGTGTGGATTTGGCTAAGTAAGACTTAGAGAAGTAGTGAGTAAGAACACAAGTGTCTGAAAGACTTAGAGAAGTATTCATGTGTGAATGTGTTTACAATTTTCTGAATGAATGTACAAATTAATGCCTTAGGGTATTTATAGGCAACACCACTTCCCGATCCTACTAAGTCTAGCCTAGAACATTCTAACCTCCTCAAATGAAGGGTTCTACACAATACACTTGCTAGACCTCTAGTCTTTACATACTCTTATATATACATGTGAGAATAGCCTAGCTAGAGGCATCTATCATCTATGTACAAAACTCTCTATGAGCATTCTAGAAATAACCCCTAGAACCTCCATACACTTACTAGAACACTCTAGGGTCACCTCATCCTAGAACATCCTATCACCATGCTCCATAGTTCACCGGAACCTTCCGGAATGTGCCGGACTACTCTAGACCTTTCAACGAGGTTTTAGAGCCTTCCACACTCTTCCAATAACATAGGCAACCTCCATGCCAAGTTTGAGCCCATTCGGAGAAGTATAGCATTGTCGTTCGATCAAAAAGTACAGTTTATCTACACATTCAGTATTTCCTTGCAGCACTAACTTTTCCTTAAAAATGTCCACTATAGGGAGATAGGTATTGTTAGTACAACACATGGGCGGCTCCCCTAGGGGGATCCTTAATCCCTTGCTCCTATACAATGGCCGTGGATCATTGGGTCATCCGTGACAATAAGCTAATAGCAAAAAAAAAGTATATACTAAGTCAAATATACTGATTGAAGTTTTTGGAGGGAAAACGATTGATGAGATCTCGACATGTGACAGGACTTTTTTAAGCGGTTCTTGTTTTAGTTATAGTGTAGATCGAAGTAATTTATTAAGTGGCAAGTTCAACATCATATCACCCAATATCTATTATTGACTAATACTCCGTATAGTCACCCCTCTCTCTTTCTTGCTCTAAACCTAAAAACCCTACATTTTTTCTACAGCTACAAGGGGCTACCATCAATCCATCCACATCTCTTTGACGATGGGGACTGGGGAAATGATGATGGTAAGCCCCTTTTTTTCTTTAGTTATTGATTGTTTTGGTATGAATAATCTTCTTTTTCTCTCTTTAGGAGATTTTTCTTCCCATATTTTAATAAAAACCATCGTATAGTCTCTATGTCTATCAGTCTATGGACGATCATATACTAATATCAATGCAATCATTAAGGTGTTTTGGCAACTCAAAATTCAAAATCAATAAAACTGAAGAATAAAATCCTATTTACTTGAATATATTTACTGAGAAGCAAAGGTAAAAAGATAAATGAATACATTATAAGAACCAAATTTTCTGTGAAACTTGACCTAATGGATTGATCTACAACACTAACAACATAAGCAAGATCGTCAAACTTGTTTATCGTATTACACAGGAGATGGTTATACAATCGTTAGCCCTGATTATGATACATGAAAACACATCCGGAATTGAAAGGTATTGCTAGTGGTAGGAACCTCCAATCCATAAACATCTATGAAACTGCACACGGACATTTATGGTCCCTATGACCCTATACTAGCTTTAGCTACTTCCTCCCAAATCTTAAACATCGATTGTGCTTGATTTCGTGAATGCTTGGGGTATCAGTAAGCTGCTTATGTGGCTGAGTGATCGCCAATTTCTCCATCGAGTTGATGAACTTGCGCAAGTGCTTGATGTATTCGGGGTATGTCTCAAGGTTGCAGTGACCCCCTCCATTTACCCATAATGGCTCGTATTTTTCCTTTGCTAGTTCCCATAATCGCCTCCCATGCGCCAAATCTACAATTTCATCGTTTGTGCCCTGCATATAACCCATCAAACCAGAGATGAAGCTGTTGAGTATTATCCATGCAAAAGTATTCACTATTATTGGATATTGATAGTAACAGATGGAAACAAGTTCAGCAAACAGATTTGATCCCAAATGAGAGGCAAGGATTAGTAAAACAAAATCCATTTGAAGGATATACAGAGCAATCTAGTCCATTTTTTCGCAGGATAGACTGAATATAAGAACATATATGGTAGATGCACAAGATTTCCACAATTCCACTCATGCTTTGCCTCTATTGAGTAGCCAAAAAATACAATTCAGAAGCAATTAAGGTTTTTCGATTCATACCTCACTCCAGCTTCTTGATCAAATTCATTTACAAATTCAAAGACAACAAAAGGTAAATTACATGCATACCAGGAAACAGCTTCTTATAAGACTATAACGCATACGTATTTTACTGGGAAAAAGGCTGACAATCATGATATTGTAAGTTGTGTGAATAACCAGCTCTAACTTTAACCATGTAGCAAATCAAATGAATGTAATGACCACATTCCTAATGGACTATAGGGAAGTCTTATCCATTGTTTTACAGTTTTGTCACTAGAATTTCAGTTTATTTGCTTCTACAGGATGTACTATTGCGCATTTTTGTAAGGAGATGCACATACTGAAGTCCATAGTAATGGAACTCTATCCTAAACATGTTTGGTTTTTTACATAATTTTCCATTGTCAACCCTAAAGTGCTAGTGATGATGGAAGTAAGAAAGATACTTGCAGTGAACAACCATTACCACGAGTAGCCAAAAAGTCACAATTTCCAAAATTCATAACATTTCAGATGAAGTACAGTAATAGGCCTCAAGAAGTTTTTCAGCTAACAAAAGTTGGCTAGCTTTGATTCCTGATATGGATTTGATATCAGAATTTTGTATGGCAACCATAGTGTAACCTTGACAAGATACAGGATGCATATACCATTTATTCGGGAAATATTGAGTTATTCAACCGAACAATATCCATTCTGATCCACCTCGTTTTATGACAGGCCAAAGTAAAATCATGCAATTTAGTAAAGCATTAGAGCAAAGAAAAGGAAGCAAAGCTTACATGGATAACAAGGACCGGACAGGCTACATGCCTAATCTTGTCAATATTCTGCAGATATTGAACAAAATTTGTCATTTACAAACATGAAAAGAAAAAAAAAGGAATCATGATATGAAAAGGATTGCAGCAATACTGGTGATACACATACTTTGAAAATGTCGAAGAATAATGTAACCTTGACAGGATACAGAACACGTATACCAGATAGTATAGCACTATGAAGAACAACTCCTCTTAATCTTGTCATACGTGATGCCAAGTGTAATGTGGGACCGCTTCCAACTGATTGACCATACAAAATCAAGTCTTCTTGCCTAATGTTATATTCTCTCTTTAAGCACTGGTATACAGCTTCTATGTCATAGTATGTGTTGTACTCCGTTGGCTGCCAAACAATCGCATAACACAAAAACTTGTAAGATTATATGTTTCACAGTTTAACTTTAGGAAAAAAGTTGAGGATGTCACCATAATATTGCCTATTACCTTCCCAGTTGAAGCTCCATATCCCGTATAATCATAGCTGCCAAACAATAAACAATTTTCAGTAATTCTAAAGAAGAAAGTTAAGTATCAGATTCAGATCCCAGCTCTGCTCTAAGAAAGAAATAACGAAGCTTGTTATAACTAAAAGTATTCAGAAATGTAGAATATGGAAATTCCTCAGGGAGTCCGAACTCCAGCCCCTTTGAATTGACAACTGTACAGAAAGATTTAAGCATCAAATCTACTTTTCTGCGGCATCCTGTTTTGTCATGTTATGATGAAAAACAAGAATTTCACCCTAGATACTGGAATCATATGACACAGAACATACCCACATAAGGTTACCTATCTAACGCCATAGAAGATCTAATTTGTTATCCAATTCGGTCTAATGATCCTAGCTATGCAAGTATGCAGAACTCAAAAACATAGCATAGCATCAAACCAACAATCTTTCCATCAATCCTTATTGGTCTAGTGTCCTCCATTAGCTACATAACATGGATACACCGCTTACAATTGCTTAAAATAGAAACATGAACTGCTAAATGACCACCAAAATCTCCACCAAATTTTGCAGAGGCAAGAGCATCTTAACTCGATAATGTCATAAAAAGGATCAGTGTCTTTAAGAAAATCATGAATTTCAATCAACCTTAAATAATCATCTCAATTTTTTCCATAGGCAGGTTAGCAGGTATGCCAAAAGACATATATAGATCAGATATTATTTTCAGTTCTGGTAGATGTGTTGCTCAGTTATATAACTATTGAACTGTTCATAGGAGTAAAAGCTAGTTGCCATAGCAACCTGAATAGCAGCAAAAAAGAAAGCTTATAATTGCTTCTTCGACGCCTGGGGCCTATATAACCATTGCAGCTATACGATTGAAGGCTATATGCAGAAAACACAAAACTCTTTGGATAAAGCCTAAAAGTATTAGCTACTTGCTATATAATGATGTAGCTAAAATTAAATAAAAAGAAGCCAAAAACCAAACTTATTCCATCAAACAAAGATCAAAATTCTAATCCCATGTTCAAACTTACTATAATCAAATATCAATCAAACAAAACCTTAATCTTATAAATGAGTTCGGCTACATTAACCAAAAATGTTATCCCATATGGTCATACGGCCCAAACCCTTCACCCCCTTTTCTTACGATCAAGTATCACCTGCTCACAAAAACCCAATATTTTTCCTATCCTTCTTAGCTCCTTTCATCCAAGTCATCTCCGGTATCGCTCAGACCCCTCTAATATCACCATGATCAATTACAGGCTAATAAAATAATAAAAAGACATAGCTACAAGATCAAACCAAAAACAATCATCAAAAACATTTCCAAATATGAAAACAACCCCATTTTAAACCAAACATCAAATAAAGTAATTAAAGGGTGTAATATTACCTACATAAAATTCAAAACTTTCAAAATAAAAAAAAAAAGCAAGAAAATAAAAAAATACCTCATGATATTAACACGAAGATGAGCTCTAAGCTCAATAAAAAGGTCTTGCATTTGACCCAAATCAGCAGCATTGCCATGAGAATACAAAAGTGTAAATCTTGCAAAAGGGTGTTTCCAAAATGTAGCAACCACCTTATTACCACCCTTTGTTTCTAAAACATGAACATCAACATTTTTATCTTCTGTAATTCCTGTAAATAACCATTTTCCTTCTTCATCTTTTACCACATCATATGTTGGTGGTTCTGGTGGGAAAAATGCAAACTTTGCTGCTACATTTGATGTCACATTTCCCATTATTTCATATGATTTTTATTTTTTATTATTATTTTTTTTTTTTTCAAAACTACAAACCCACAAAAATTAAACAAAAGAAACACTAATTAATGATAATTAATCAATCTGAATTATATTAATTTATGATTGTTATTATAATTAACAAAAAAAAAAACAAAAATACCCATCAATCTATTGGTAAAATATTACTATTTCTAAATAAAAACTCTGAACAAAAAAAAAAATGAAGATTTCTGGGATTTTCTCCCCCCTCCTTAAAAAATTTATATATATTTTTTTTGTATATAAAAAAAAAATTAATTTGAGGGGGGAATTATTTTCTGTTCTCTGCAACAAGAAGCAGAGAAGAAAGCTTCAAAAATTGGAGAAAACAGAAATTGTAAGTTGAGGTGGCATTATTTATAGAAATTCAAAACAAAAATTAAAATAAAAAGATTAATTATAATTATAAGAGAGAAAAAAAAGGGTTGCTGAAAATAGAAAATCTGATCTAAAGGTTATGCTTATTCATTGTTGAGTTGGAAATTGACATATGAAACAAGCTAACTACAATTGAATATTCTTTCATGAATTTTTTAGAGTTTGTTTTTGTTTTTGTTTTTGTGTATATATTATTAGTATTACCTTTTACCAAACATTCCTTAACATTTTTAATTCTACAACTCAGAAGTCAGAGTACTTCATATTTGACGATCAGTCAACGCCCATTTGTTTTTTCCAATGAAAACAACACATGTTAATTGTTAAACTAACCAATAATTAATTACGGAGTATCTTACTTAAGAATAGATTAGTTGATTTTCTAAATACCTCCCTTGAATTGTCCTCCTTGTCGGTTATAACCTTTCTAATTAACTAGATTAGTTTATGATCCACATACGCATATAATATATGAACGGAACAACTCACTAGACCTTGTTTATCTAGATCGTAAGAGAATAGTTTTAAAAAGCGATATATCTAAAATTTTAAAAAAAAAAAGAAAAGAAAAGAAAAAAGAACATGACTTAGCTACATGATAGATTAGAGGGTTAATCCTTTACATCAAATTCCTAATTTTTTTTAGTGCGGTGACCATGGTAAATAGGTGAAAAACTTTTTTATATAGGTTCACTTTTACTTTATTTATAACGTAAACAAAGCAAATATAAATGCAAAATTAATTTTGCATAAACGAAATGTACACTAAAATTATTGTACGATACTCAATTTTAGAGTAACTTAAAATTTGATACATCCAATTTATTTCCTGTGTCAGATTGCCGCCCTTCATGCATCTTTTCTATGAAAACCATTTACTAAGAAGAAAACAATAGGAAAATTATGTCAAAAACACTCATTTGACCATTCAATTCAACCTACTACTCTACATTATCAAAGCAATGGAAGTTAGCATTCAATGTTTTGCTACGTTACTTGGAAACCTACTACGGGGAATTCTGTAACTCTGTTATTTCTGTAAATGTTTTATAAATTTAGATTTTTTGCAGCAAAAATGAACTTTAAACAAGAACATGGTCTTTTTTTAGCTAATAATCTCAAAACAATAACATGGGTCACTTGTCCTTACTTTAAACATTGGAGTACCACTTTACAGGCACACATGGACCATTGCAATTCATCTCATACCTAACTAAAACTTCTGTATTTGATTGTACATTTGCCATCTTCCTTTGAGAATCTTTCCCATAATTACTCGTCAAGCTTTTCTTTATTTCAAGGAGACACGAAAGACACATCTATTGCGACCTATTTTCGTTTGGAATATTCTCTCAAATTCTGTGTTATATCATCGGTGGTATCTTATAAGGTATTCTATTTGTATATTATATCAATGATGGTACCTAATAAAATAACATTATTAAATCTCATTTGTAAGTTGCAAAACATTGGAGTAAGAGGGGAATACTATTGGGAATGTCTAACTTAAGTCTCACATTGTAAGAATAGTAAAGTCTAACCTAAGTCTCACATTGAAAGAATAGTAAGGGAATGAGCTATTTATATCGTATATGCTCAATATACTAGTACAAGGTCTTTTGTAAAGGAACTCAAATAATGTTGTGTGGGGTTAGCCTCAAAGTGAACAATATTATATTAGTGTATATAACTGTACATCAATAGCTCTACACATGTCATCAGAGTCGGGTGGTTCGGTCCCAAGCAAGAGATCATTGTGGTAATATGTGGGCTATATGAACCTAGGAGTTAAAAACATACGATGCCAATCCTCATTGTATTTGTAATTGGACTTACTTTTTTTATCTCGTACAAAGTGAATCATTGTTAAATATGAACTTAAAGGACACCCATTATTATCTACTACATAAAGTTATAAACGTCACTGTATATACTTGATATTTCATTTCATCATATTGTAGTACCTCCGTAATTAAATATGAAATGCAACTACTAAACAAAAGTGCATTAAAAAAAGGAAAAAGGATAGTAGAAAAAGAAGATTTGGTCAAAGGCTGATTGTGCAAAGGATGATCTCATCTCATAAAAGTACGTGAGAAAATTACAGGTGTTTAAAGATCTTGATCAGAAAACTTGTCAGAGTTTCACAGTTTTGTCGTTTCATCACTTGCTTTTTAACGTACCAAATCAGTCATTTTAGTGAGGCTGCCCAATCCTTAACTTGGAATATTTTGTAAGATTAGTGTTAACAAACACACTTTAATTGACTCCTTTTGATGTTATGATCATTGCATTATCCAATCTTAAATCAATTTATATAATACAGTTGGTTTACTGTTGATTTTATTCCTCCCCCAACCCCATGATCACTATCGTTTAGTTGGTTTTTCCAAACTACTCACCAAGTCCTCTCCTTTTTTTTCCCGAGGGTGGCATGGTATTTTGTAATCTTTTAAAAATTATTAAACGGAAAAACGGTTTATGATATATTTAGATTGAGGGCAATGCATTAAAAGGATAATAAAAGTTAAAACTTAACAAAATATTTGCGTTTATATTAGGTGATAAAGAAAATAAGAGGTATACAATAATACTGTAATATTTTGGGAGGATAAGGAATAATTACCATCATTTCGGGAATAATTGTTATCCTAGGGATGGTGGGTAACTTTTACCCCATAATAATGGCAAAAATATCTTCTCACCTTCCTTCCATGTACCCTCCACTATCTTATCACCTCTACTATAACACAATTCGCTTTAACATTATCATCTTTAACCTTCATTTTGTCATGTTCAATTTTTATTACCCCTCGATGCATTACCCAAAACCCAAACATGCCCAAAAGTATAAGTATGACACTAAGGATCATTTAAGCCCATAGCACAATTGAGGGTCTAGGTTTATGAATCTTATCAATTGCAGCCCCTAAACTAGCAATTCAAAAATTAACTTGGTCAAAAACTGATTTTGAAATCTCAACTGTTGCCTACTTACTCACCAGTTTGTCTATTTAAACTATTCTTGGAGTTACTACGTAGTATTCTAAAATACCTAGCATAACAAATTGAAGATCCATTGCGTTAAATCCTGAGGAGATATATCATCATCTCATCACACTATGGTCGGAGCGAAGTTGCTTCTAAAACAATGTTCTACACATTGCAAAGTTAAATTTCTAGCCTACATTTTCATTACCTTCTAGTTAGCCCTTTACAGCGATTCTTACATCCTACAAAAAGTGGAAACCCCCTGATTTCTCTAGAATTGGACTGCAAAGCTTAAAGGTTTTCGACTTTCCGGACCAAGGTTACAAACTTACAACTTACAAGCAGCAACATTAAGAAAACTAATGCACCAAAATCACATTACGGTTGTACCAACATCGCCAATGCAAACTAATTCATTTCTTAGCAGGTCCCTCACATATGTAATCGAAAGACAAACCACATGATGCAATTAATTTAGGAACTTTATTCAGCCAAATCCAAGTAACCAAAATCCAAAACAATAAGCATCAAAAAGGGGAACAAAATGTTAGTACTACTAATAAAACTGTTGAAGATAAGCTTACCTTTATTTTTATTTTTATGTTTTGTAAATAAAAAAAATGCACATAAGTCATTAGGGGAAAAAAAATTTAGAAGGTGGGAAAAAATTGAACAAAGTACGGAGTATTAAATTGCAAGATTGACACAAACTACACTTAAAAATAAAAACACAAACTGTCCAGCTAACATAACAGCCAGAATCCAACATTATTCTACTGTTACAAACTTAGAACTTTACAAAAAGAGACAAACTTGGTAAAACTCATCAACTCAAACTAAACCAAGAAGAGAAACCAAACTCAAAATAAACTAATGAGCAAAGCAAAAATGAAACATAAGCAAAAACACACTTACACACAATAAGTTAGTACGACCAGCCTTAGCAGTGTTATATTATTCACAAAAGCGATCCATCAAAAATACTTGATTGTATTCACAGGCTACACTATCCGAACTCTTGAATAAGTACATTAATAGTCAAGAAGCACGAGGGAGTAGTAAACCTTCAGCATCACTCTGCAATTTTAAAACTAAGTGCAAATGTTTGTGTAACTTTTAAACTTAGAATTCGCTTGATTTGGAGCTTTCATCACTGCTGTTAAACAAGACATGTTCCTCTTCTAAGGAGGTCTTATCGTCTATGACTGACACCCAGGTTTCAGACACCTTTGTTATTTTTCCATTAGATATTTCTACTACGGTGAAGGCACGGATGGAACCCCCAGTACCCAGAAATTTCACCCTTGGAACAATCGCTCCATTCAAGTACATGATATTGTCAGCATCAAAGGCTATCATTTTCCGCAGACCTCCATATGCAAGGTTCTTATGCATGTGTCCAAAAACAACCAAAGGAATGCGATATTTTTTGGTCTCTTTTAATAAGGATATTGCTTGGGCTAAATCTGCATTCACAAAAGGCCAGTTTCAAGCTCATCCCACAAAAATAAGTGGATCAGATCGAGAAAAGCATCCCACCCTTTAGTAAATCAGCCATTTCCCAATTGATTTAGTTAGCGTGCAACGACAGTAAATTTTATGTCCTAAATTCTAACCTCTAAAATGCCTTTTTACTGCACTCGGCTAAACAATACATTCTAAACTAAAGATCAAACTTCAATTAAAGTCGCAACAACAGCTACTTGTGTAGTAGAATGAAGACTACAACAATTAGAAATAAAATTGCAGATCATACCTGGATCCCCAAAGTCTCCGCCTCCATACTCAAAATCTTTTCCACATATGTCATCCATATGAGAGCCAAGACCTGCACAAACAAGGATTGAAAAGTTAGATAAAGAGACCTAGCACATTCTAAGGCAAGGGTTTCTGAAGTAAGCAATTTCACAAGACTGAATCTAACTACCCGTTGGCCCATTATGAGCAAGAAGTATGATAGAGTGCTCTTCCGGTGTCCCCGTAGCAGCCTTAAGGATCCTTTCTGCACTTTGTTCCATGTTACTGACTCCATATCTGAAATTAATCCGTACATTGTAATTCAGTATGTAACTTGCCAAGGTTGGCTAAACAGACATGTAAACCAAAGTAAACATATACTTGTATAGTGAATCTATTTCTATGAAATGTTTCAGTCACTAAGCAACAATTACTTAGGAAGTTTCCTGTATCAATGAATTAATGATTCAATGTCGCCCATATCCCTTTAACTCGGTCATTCAATAATAACATGTCCGGCCAATTAGTATAGCCTCTATTAACAATGTATTCAAGTAAGAAGCATCCTTGAGCATAAAAGGGCAAACACGAGTAAAAGTATAGAATATTAATATGTTGGAGTTCAAGGACCCAAATTACAAGAAGATATGCAATAAGTTACGAATATTAATGCTTCTTCCTCTCGACTCTTAGTGTTTTCATCCCCAATACTTCCTGTGGTCAGATACCCTGATCACATGTAAGAACCAGGAAAAATAAACTATAGCAACCAGCTAGCCCATGTAATTATGTAAAAGCCTTCACTTCTAATGTTGACACAGCAGCACAGCACACTCAGACAAGTACAAAAGAGCACGACTGGATTGGCTTAAGGGCAACTGTGTCCTGATAATTCCACTTTATCAGTTGTGGAGTATAGGAGTACCTTGCACAATTTATCATTAACTCCCTCTGTTTCATTAAGATAGTTACATATTCCTAAAGTAGTGTTTTCTTTTGTCAGATACACTATAAATCTTTCCTTATTTAACCTTTTTTTTTACGCATTGTTAATCTAACTCAAGGATTCAATCATTAATTCATTTCTTTTTTATTGGCTGGAATATAAATAATGTGTTTTCTTTTCTTTTCTTTTTTTTTTAATGAAAACAAAATGTTACTTCCATTTATAAAAGAAAGAGAATCCAATTTTTTTCCCATTAAACCAAGAATCAAAACCCACTAACCCTTAATATACGTGCAACGCTAAAAAAATAACTAATTTAGGCTCCATTTGTTTTGATGGAAAACACTTTTCATGGAAAATGGTTTTCTAAGAAAAATAATTTTCAATGGAAAACAAAATTGTAAAAGAAGTTTTCCTTTGTTTATTTTGGTGGAAGAAAACTCATGGAGAAAAAGAAATTTGAAAGGAAAGGGGGGAGAAAGATGCAAGGGAGGAATAGAAGAGTAAGGATTTGGAAGGATAATCCGATAATGTGGCAGACCTTGTTTACAAAAGGAAAATGGGTTCTCTTTTTTAAAGAGAAGTTTTCCACATTTGAGAAAATTGTTTTCCATCTCTTACCAAAACAAAGAAAAATGGGAAATATTGGAAAATCATTTTCCAGGAAAATGTTTTCCCCCAAAACATATAAAGCTTTTAACATAACGGATGGAGTATTATTTTTGCGAGGGTTCAGTTGTGAAATATATACAACAAGAAAACATGTGAAAGAAGAACATTCAAACTTCAGAGCAACATGAAAAGAAACAAAACTATGAAACCTATAACATAAGAGATAAAAAAAAAAACATCCATAGAAAAATACGTAGTACAAAAATAACATCAAAAGTGGTTGCACTGCCAAGCTAGTACATGCTTTTGTTTGATACCTTGCATTCAGAAGCTTTTTCCTGAAAAACTGTTTACCCCCACAAGAAAATGGTCTTCCCCCTACAACACTAAGCTTTAACGTAGAAAAGTTCAAGTGCTTGTATCCAACGTGCTCTTCACCTAGACTGAAAGTTGACATGGAATACAGGATATCATTCATCTTTTAAACTGACTAAGATATATAAACATGAAATCCAATCGAAGAGGAACAAAAAAATAACTAAAAGAAACTATTCACAAACCAGTAACACTCTATTAGAACTTAAGAATAGAAGTACATTCAATTGAAGGGTAATCAGATAACACCATTAGATTATCAATGCAAACAGTCAACACATTAAAAGGCAGGTTGATGGGAGATGTCATGATATGAAGCTAGTAATGTACTCATGCGATGCACACTTTTTCAACTCAAATCAGAAGGTTCCCTTCGAGCCTAACCAAAAAGAAGTTTATAGACACAAGACACCTTCCCAAAAGGTCTCATAAGTTATAAGCAAGCCAAAACTTCATTATTCTTTACATATGAGACATGGGTTGAACACCCCAACAATTACCCCCTCAAACCAAGGAACACAAACCTTTTGGCCTCCACTCCAATAATACATTTTTGATATGTCACAACCCATCATGCACCGCTGCTAGCCTGCGATGACCGCTTGACACACCACAGAGGACTTTCAACACCAAGGCACAACACATAGTTCTCCAATTGCTAGGTCACACATCCAACGGCCTCCCACATACCGCAACAACAGTCATTACCCAAAACTAGTTTCTCAAGTGAAGATAACACTTGCGGTATTGTTGTAGGGATCAAAAGGGGCACTAAAAAACCCACACAATGTTACAAACAAGACAATCAACCATGAATACAGTCTAATCACCTTATAAAGGTAAAATCATGGAACCATTAGAGGAACTCACCCTATCCTTCTCTTGTTGTAATTAAAAGTAAAATAAGTAAAATAAACCTAAATCAGTCAACATAGGTCGAGGGCATGCACAAGCATCTCTGAAAACCAATTTGGTTTTATGCCTGGGAGGTCCACTATAAAAGCAAATCATTTGTTAAGGCAAATGATTGAGTTTTATAGGGCGCAAAAGAAGGACCTCCATGTGGTTTTCATTGATCTAGAGAAGGCTTATGACAAGGTTCCAAGAGATGTTCTTTGGTGGGCAATGATGAAGAAAGGTATACCACGAAGGTACATTGACCTTGTTAAGGACATGTATCGGGAGGTGTCCATAAATGTTAGGACTTGTGGTGGGTTGACTAAAGACTTTCCTATAACGATTGGGTTGCACCAAGGATCAACATTAAGCCCTTTTCTTTTTGCAATAGTTATGGATGAAGTAACAAAGTCAATCCAAGATGAGGTACCATGGTGCATATTGTTTTCGGATGGTATCGTATTGGTGGATGAAAGTAATAGGGGGTTAATGCCAAATTAGAGCAATGGAGACAAAGGTTGGAGTCTAGAGGGTTTAAGCTAAGTCGGAGTAAGACGGAATATATGAAATGCCGCTTTGGGACTCAGTGGGGGATAAGTGATGCAGTGGTAAGGTTGGATGGAAAAGCCCTAGATATGGGGGAATGTTTTAAATATATCGGGTCATTTATCCAAAAGAACGGTGATATTAACCAAGATGTGACACATAGGATTAAATCTGGGTGGCTTAAATAGAGAGCAGCCACGGGAGTGTTATGTGATAAAAACATCCCGTTAAAGTTGAAGGGGAAATTCTATAGGACTGCCATAAGACCAGTGTTGCTCTACGATGGGCTTATAAGGAGCACATTTAAAAAACAGGAGTTACAGAAATGCGGATGTTAAGATGGATGTGCGGAACACTCTAAGGGATAGAATCAGAAATAAAATAATATGTCGAAAAGTTGGGGTTGCAGACATAGCAAGCAAATTTAGGGAGAACCGTTTGCGTTGGTTCGGACATGTGAGACGGAGACCTGAGGGAGCCCCGGTGCAATGAGTGGAAGGGTGGGATCATGGAGATCTCAAACGAGGTAGGGGAAGACCGAAAATGACTTGGTGGGAAGGGGTTAGAAAGGATATGAAGCTTTTAGATTTACAAGAGTATGAGGTTCTCGATCGCAGGAGATGGAGGAGAAAAATTTATGTGGATGACTACGTGGAATGATTAATTTTGGTTCAGGTAGCCGACCCCAATTTTTTGGGATTAAAGCTGTCATTGATTGATATATTAATTGAGTCAACAAAAGGTATACAGCCCACCAATCAAACAACAAGCAATTAGGGATTAAGAGTCCTAAGAGGATCTCCACTGTCCAAAAAAAAGCTATGTATATCTGACTATTCGTAACAAGGTTTCAAAGTTTCAGCCAGGCCCGTATTTGAGCAAGTACAAGAAGGGCTACAGCACAAAGACCCCAAGCAAGAATATTAGGGCCCGTATTTCAACATTATAGACTATTAGGGGCCTAAGATAACAAACTGCACGAGGGCCCAGAAGTGATTAAGACAACCCTGGTTTCAGCCCAATTAGACCACGTTTTCCCCTCAATGGATCAATTAATCATGGATGTGCAATAAATTCCGAAAGTGGCTATATATTGAAACCCTCATTGATTATCTCATTTCTCATATATAAAGAAGATGAAGTAACTTTATAAACCTTTTCTTGGCTTAGGCTTCAGCATATAAACCTCTAGAGCTACCTTTAGAAACCAACAAAATTAATGTCATAGAATTATTTAGTAGGTTGTAAACCTTTTTTAAACTAGTTTGGGTTGCTTTTACCCTTGCATTAATCATCAATAAGAGAAGAATAGGGCAGACTCCTCAAACAATCTCGTGTTTATGCTCTTCAAATCAGAAAGGTATTTCCATATATAAATTGTGTCTTGATTGCAATTTTTAATACGAAGTAATTACTTTTTTTATACAGCATTTTTAGTTGATTTAGTTTAATGAAATGGTTAAGGCAACGGGAAAATTGGATTGTGTTCTTGGTTAATTGTCTTGAGTGTGAAATTGTGTGGGTGTCTTACAGTTCTTCGATTCCTAAATTTCTTTGAACCCAGAATGCATGCAAGAAAATTTGCGTTAAGCTCCAATTATTGTCAAATACATAATGAACAATAGTGAGCCACCAATCAATAACAATCTCAGGTTTGCATCTAACTAGTTAATTAATATTAAAGCAAAAACCATTACAAAACTAACAATATACGGTTTCCATCCAACGCAAAACACCTTCTACTAGAACATATCTTCATTTGTAAGTACTGTTGATCTAATCCTTCTAATGAAAAATATTAAGCACGGGTCTAGAAATTGCAAAGTATTTAGCTTCCAATCTTATATAAGGTTGTCCATCAGTTTTGATACTATAACACAGCAACAACCTCGAACCCCATGTTAGGTGAAGTATTTTCTGAGAAAGCATTTATGATGACAAGGGGCAGAAATTATTACAAGCTTCATATATTAAAACTTTAAATGAAAATTTTATATAGAATTTGAGAAGGAAACAGTTATGAATAATTTGTCAAGCTTTTCACATATGGCAGGCAAAAAATAAACAAAAGAGATGCCCATTTGCAAGGCACAAGTTGTCAAGATAGAATGGAAAGATATCTTACCACTCCAGCTGAACCTGAACTCCATCTTTCATCCTAGCATGGAAACAGAATTTCAAGTAAGTTGGCATGAATATGAATAATGACAGCAATTGGTAGATACAATAACAACCACAAAGCCGTAGTCCCAATATAATTTGGGGTCGGCTAGACATGAATCAATATCTGATTTATGTCTGTAATACGTGACAATGTTTTGACTGGTTGGCTGCTACAAACCTACCGCCAAATTTCCTCCTTTATCCAGGCTAGAGACTGGCAATGAATGTTACAAAGTGCTAATCATCAATTGGTAGATGATTGATACAAAATCTTTTAACAACAACAAATATGAATAGATGGAAAAGATGACAGACATATTTGACAGTTCTGAAATAGCTAAGGCCTAAAGGAGAACGGGTAGGTTAATAATGCCAATATGAGTGGCAAGTAGTGTCTTAAGAAATGAAATGAAATGGAGAAAGTATGTTACAGGGGTAAGAGAGAGAGATAATTAGGAAAGACGAAAACGAAAAGACTGATGCTGAAGATAGATGAAACTTTCCTTTAATTTTATTTAACATTTCAGAGTGAACTAGCCTCTCTAAAGCTTGCAAATTGTAATAATTTTTTGTTCATGTGGCCGATCCAATTATGAGACTAAGGCTTCGATTGATGATTTAGCTATTTTCCAGTTTTAAAGCACAATTTACTTCCTCCATTATGTTCTTTATTCTTCATTAAATTCAGTCCAACACTCTAAGCACGCTAAATCATAACACCTACATCATAAATTTACATGAGGGCTGATATCCATCAGAATAATAGATTGATAGTCTTCTCGCCAGGCTCTACAGAATTAGATTTAAAACTGCAAGCTTGTGAAGTAAATAAAACTGTACTTTTCGTGATTAGGGACTTAGTGTGAAAGTGTAGCTTACGTCTGGGAGAACTGATGAGTATGCCAGGAATCATGATTTCCAAGTATAGCTGCTTTAGGCATGTTAACCTTTGCGATACTTTTAACAAGCTCAGTATTCTCATTGGCAAAGTCACCTGATTAAATACAAAAAGATATAAGAATAGAATAAATGGCAATAAGTTAAAACTAAAATATTGGAACGGAAAATCACAGAACATGCTACCTCACCGATCATCAGTCAGAAAAACCAAGGCATTATAACACAATGATACAAAAAAAAAAAAACATGCTTGCCATTGGTATACAATAACATGGTAAGTGAAGGAAAACACCTGCCTGTAAAAAGCACCAAATCCGGCTGCAGTAAACACAATTTTTTATCAGAATTTCAGAAACTTGGCTATAATTTGAATGACTTAATGTATGCATGTTAAGCAATATCAATATTGACCATCCTATAACCAAGTAGGCAAATTAAGGTGTTTGCAAATCATTCAAACAAATGCAACAGAATAATATGATGAAATCCGAATTCACAGTCATTTTAGACAGTAAATTCAAACCCGACATAGGATTAGCAACAAAATTGTGTAGCAACAAAATAATTTGATGTCTCCCTAAAATGTGTAGCAACAAACTTCTATAACCAATTGGTGCAGTACCACAATGTAAAAACAAAATAGACATTAAAAACTCAGAAAATTACGAAAGAGGCCAAGCAAATCCGTAGTTCATCGAGCTAAAACGGGTACTTCCTTCAAAATCATGAATGAAAAACAATTGTAGGTCAAAGAAATTAGACAATGTTTGAGACCTTGAATAATGTAACAACGACATACTGACACAACAAGCCACAAAAATTGATTAACTTTCTTCCCTAATCGCTTTTGGTTCATTTTTAGTAAAGCAAGTGAAGGCAAAAGAAGAGAAAGAAAAGGAAATTAACTCTATTTATTAAGTTTTGGTTTTAAAGGGAGAAATTAGATGGAATCCCATGTTTGGTTGAAATCGCCATTTTCCTTACCCTTCCCTTCATAATCTCCCAAATCCCTCCTATGAAACGAGCTTACGTAACTACATGTGCATATTTTTGTTATCTCAATTGAAATTTTTTTGCAGCTTTGCTTCACCCATTTTCATTTTCGATTACCTTGCTAATTAGACGACTTAAACTCATATTGTCATTCTACCTACTACTAAAATCGAAGACCAACTCTAATTAATACTTTCTCTCCTCATTTCCACAGTATGTGTATCTTAATAAGCGGAAAAAAAAATAGCAAACACATTAAGTATTTGATTATGATTATGAAGTATAGAAGACAAAGCAGTAATTTCAATTCGTGCCATAAAACATTCAAATAATACCAAAACTAAATGAAATTGCCAAACACCTATTCAATCATACATTCAAAATATTTTTAGCAAATCATAATACGTGATAGAGTATATTATAATATAACTATTCCTGAGCCTCAACTATTAACTTAGGCTTTTGGTTGAATTGGTCGTTAATATGGTATGAGCGCCAACATCACTCCAAGGTTCACCTTCAAGTGGAATATTAATTAGCTTTGGAGATAGAGTATATATATTATTCTCGGGTCTCGACCAGCTTAGACTTTTGGTTAAGTTGGTACTCTAATAATAAATTCAACCTAAAATTCGAAAAATCGTCAAATAATACGTAGTATGTAAACATCATTTTTTTTGCAATTCATTCATTACATCAATTTCTTATACTACGTAAAAAAGTTAAAGCAATTTACCATAAACATGATAAATTATTTATAAAATAAAAAAAAAATCTACATTGTAAAATATACCTGTAAAAATTGGAGAGCCTTAGAATCATACTCAAGTTCCCAATCACCATGCTTCGAAAATCGAAAAAACAAAAAAAAATAAATTAAAGAAAATAAATTTGCTAAAATCACGTAATTAACATGAAATGAAATGATGAGAGAGAAAAACACATGTCAAACTTACGACATCTCCGACAACAGCAATACGAACAGAGGAAGGCATTGGTTGGGAGAAAGAGTTTGAAGAAGAGAGGAGAATTTGAATTTGAGTTTGAGGGGAAATTTGAGGGTTTTTGGAAATTAAGTTTAAGAATTTGAAATTGAGATTGAAATTTTTGGGGTTAGTGTAATTCCACTTCCATATCAATGTTGAATAATATCCCCCAACTACCATCTCTCTCAATTAATTATTTAGTCGCAACTCACAGCTCACAACTAAATACTCCTATTTTTTTAAGGGAAAATTAAAATCCACGATTTTACAATTTGTATATGATAATTACGGATGATAATGGGTCGGACTCGAATCAGATCATGTAGGATCCGGCTCTGATTGTAGTCGGATTATTTAAACGGAATCGGAGTGGATTTTTTCTCGAATCGGAGCAGAATGATTGCTATCTCTAATGATAAGTTGATAACTATTTAGTAGCCCGGTCATATATGTGAGTAATTAGTTACATTAACACATAAATTATAGTAGTATTAGTTTAGTAGAAATAATGATAATTATAATAAACTATATGATAATAATTATTATTATACCTAATATGTAAAGAAATAAAAGGCGGAGTCGGAGTCAGAGTCGGAGATCCGACAGAGTCGGATTCATTGTCGGATAACTCGGATTATTTTTAACATCCGACTCCAACTTAAACCTGGACTCGGATTATTTTGGCGAAGTCGAAAGCGGATTATTTTAAGGCGGATTTTTCCCTCGGATCGGGGCGGAGTAGGGTCGAACTCGACCTGAATTGCCATCCCTAATAACAACAAAAACAAGTTCCAATTCCCACGATTTTTAGAAAGGTATTAAATTCTCGTGTTTTTAAATACATGTAGGAATTCTATTCCCATGACAACCAAACGAACACTAATTTTTAGCTAATTTCATATCAAGTGAACAATTTTTTTGGTTGTACCCTACCGGTTATATTGAATAAAATGTTTATTTAGGTTTCGTTTTTTTAGACAAAACCTAAATAAACTGAAACATACTAAATTGAAGTGAATTGAAATTTACTTTTTTTTTTTTAATTTTATTTACTACCGATAGAATTTTGTAATTTTATAAAAGACAAAAACAATCCCTCTCAAACATTTCGAACTGATCTGAAGCGTAATGAATTGAACTTAAAATAAAGTAAGAGCTATATAGAATTATAGATCATGACTTCTTCTTACGTAAACAAGTGATAAGATACATCATCACAAACTGCTACAGTACGGAGTATTACGTACTACTTAAAAACAAAATTAAAGAGTTATGACATGCACACTATGTAACACAACTTCAAAGAAAGAAATTAAACACTTAATTACTAAAGTTGTGTTGAAAACAGAGGAAATACAGAGCATATTTCCTCTATATCTCAGTTCCCATAGTATAACTCCATTATTCCTCAACTTCAATGAAAATTCCACTTCATAAAACCACCATTTTTATCTTACTACTACTTCAAACTATACCCATCAAAGGAAATTCAACCGAAACAACGAAATGGATAAAATCAGGTTACTGGCTAACTGTAAGTGAGTTTCCATTACATGATCTTGATTCATCACTTTTCACTCACCTCATTTGTGGGTTTGCATCCATTAATTCCTCCACTTTTCGGCTTTCGATTCCGTCGTCTGATCTTCAATACTTTGATTCGTTCACTTCCACTGTTAAGCTTAAAAACCCTTCTATCCAAACACTTGTTTCAGTTGGTGATTCTAGGATTTCCCCTGTTTTCTTTTCCATGATCACTGGTTTTTCCTCTAGGAAAAACTTTATTACTTCTTGTATTCAAACTGTTTTATCATATGGTTTTAATGGTTTGGATTTATTTTATTTTAAACCAAACACTACTTTAGACTCCTCTAATATGGAGGCTTTGTTTCATGAATTTAGGTCAACTTTGGATTCTTATAATAATAAGGATTTCATTTTTACCATGGGAATTCATTATTTGCCTAGTAATTATGTTAATGACACTATTAATTATGTTAATTACCCTGTTAATACAATACAAAAAAACTTTGATTGGGTTCATATGTTGTCATTTGATTATTTTATCCCTCTAAAAGACAATTTCTCTTACCCTCATGCTGCTCTTTATGACCCTCATAATCCTCATCTTAATACAAATTATGGCATTAATCAGTGGATTAGTAAAGGGTTAGCTCCTAACAAGATTTTGATTGGGTTACCTTACCATGGTTGGGCATGGACGTTACTAGACCGGGATGAAACCCGGGTTGGAGCTCGGGCTTCTGGCCCTGGGGTCACCAAAGATGGCTCAATGAGCTATAGCTATATCATAAATTATGTCAAGAGTTATGGGGTTGACATTGTCTATAATTCTACTTATGTTGAGAATTATTGCACGTTTGGGTCGTTTTGGGTCGGGTTCGACGACGTGGAGGCGATTAGTACCAAGATTGCATATGCTAGGAGAAAAGGCCTTGGTGGATATAGCGTCTTCCAACTTGGTAATGATAATAATTGGGTGCTTTCTCAAGCTGCAGGTACGTAACTCATTTTAATTTTCGTTCGGTCTAGATAATCATTACGTATAGCATTTTTACATGCTACACTACTTTGTAGTGAACTGATGATTGGCATAAAAGACTAACATGATCGAAATTGTCTAACATCGAGGGTCATTTGGCCATTTGCAAAAAAAAAAATTTAGTTTTCACAATTATTTGTCTTTGTATATATTGCATATAGTAATTTATAGTTTTCTTAAACTTTTTATAATATCCTTTTTGTTCTGAAAATAAACTTTTTAAGGGGTCCGAACATGTGAACAATAGAGTTGTTTTGCATGACCACTTCATAATTTTCCAATAAGTCTTCTTATATAATAATAATAATTATTATAATAATAATAATTATTATTATTATTATTATTATCATTATTATTATTGTCATAAGTTTCATATTTGTTAGTTGTTACTAGTCACCTTGACTTTATGGGTTGAACATGTCTATGTCTTTTAGTATTGGACAGTGGCAATGAATTTCTTGCGCCACTTCAACTAACATATCAAAAGTATGCATATTTATTTCTTGGTCAATTGAGGTTCTTTTTATACTCCCTCCGTCTTTTTTTACTTGCTACATTGAATCAAAAACTGTGAGAGCTTTTTTAGTCCAATGTAGCAAGTAAAAAAAGACCGAGGGAGTATAATTTCTTACTTGAACGACTACGTTCGTGTTTTGAATATGTAAATGTTGTGCTGCCAGTTCAAATAGTGGGGTACTTGTAGAGTTTTCTACTACTAAGTTGAAATATCAACAACGTATTGAATTAGTCAATCAGCATAATGCATTAGGTGCATTTAACATACTTTCTCCGTTTCCCCGCTTCATATTAATTGCAACACATCACTATAATACGTAGCTTAACAAATTATTTTAAAGGCGTAAATAAGCAAATTGATCAAAAAAATTTAGCGTCGACAACCTGTAGGCTGCCCCATGCTTGTACTAAAATTACGGGGTGTTCGATTAATTTATTTGGTTTGGCCTTCATATCTTAGTCGGCAACCTAAGAATATTCAATATTGTAATGGTTATGAGTAATATGGAGCGGAGGAATTAAAAAAATTCACGCATGCACATATTTACATGTATGTGGTCCTTAGCTGAAACGTAAGAACATCTCTACTTTAGTTAATTGTCTTGACTATATCATGCTAATTATGTTAAGTTGATCAAATAAATTCCTTGAGAAAATTTTTCTGCAGTTCATCTAGTACTCATACTAACTACTTGTTTTGTGGTCCATTACGTTTGCTTCAAAATATCATTGTCAAAGTCGAAAACATCAATGACAAAGTCTAGTGATTAGATGGCGAAAGCTTAAATTGTACTCCGTAGTTGAACATATCGTTACCAATAATTGAGGTAACGACTGACGAATAATAATAAATGACAATGATGAAACTCAAAAAAAGTAGTTGAATTATAAATTTTGTTAGAGATACCGTGGCTCAATCTGATAATTAGAAGTGTTGTGAAAACTTAATAATCCATGGTTGATTGTTTTGAAAATTCGAAAGTCTTCCTGCTGAAGTGTTGGATAATGTTACAATGTACATTTTATCTATGTGATATGCGAGTATGTGACGCGGTATTTTAACATATATAAAAGTATGATTTATGATTTTGCTAGTTTTATGTANTTTCTTACTTGAACGACTACGTTCGTGTTTTGAATATGTAAATGTTGTGCTGCCAGTTCAAATAGTGGGGTACTTGTAGAGTTTTCTACTACTAAGTTGAAATATCAACAACGTATTGAATTAGTCAATCAGCATAATGCATTAGGTGCATTTAACATACTTTCTCCGTTTCCCCGCTTCATATTAATTGCAACACATCACTATAATACGTAGCTTAACAAATTATTTTAAAGGCGTAAATAAGCAAATTGATCAAAAAAATTTAGCGTCGACAACCTGTAGGCTGCCCCATGCTTGTACTAAAATTACGGGGTGTTCGATTAATTTATTTGGTTTGGCCTTCATATCTTAGTCGGCAACCTAAGAATATTCAATATTGTAATGGTTATGAGTAATATGGAGCGGAGGAATTAAAAAAATTCACGCATGCACATATTTACATGTATGTGGTCCTTAGCTGAAACGTAAGAACATCTCTACTTTAGTTAATTGTCTTGACTATATCATGCTAATTATGTTAAGTTGATCAAATAAATTCCTTGAGAAAATTTTTCTGCAGTTCATCTAGTACTCATACTAACTACTTGTTTTGTGGTCCATTACGTTTGCTTCAAAATATCATTGTCAAAGTCGAAAACATCAATGACAAAGTCTAGTGATTAGATGGCGAAAGCTTAAATTGTACTCCGTAGTTGAACATATCGTTACCAATAATTGAGGTAACGACTGACGAATAATAATAAATGACAATGATGAAACTCAAAAAAAGTAGTTGAATTATAAATTTTGTTAGAGATACCGTGGCTCAATCTGATAATTAGAAGTGTTGTGAAAACTTAATAATCCATGGTTGATTGTTTTGAAAATTCGAAAGTCTTCCTGCTGAAGTGTTGGATAATGTTACAATGTACATTTTATCTATGTGATATGCGAGTATGTGACGCGGTATTTTAACATATATAAAAGTATGATTTATGATTTTGCTAGTTTTATGTACTGTAATCTGTAGTAATGACTAGCATTGTGATTTACAATGGCAAAAATGAAACATAAAGGTTGATGCACTAGTTGTTTTTGTAGTTTTGTTGATGAGTAGCTCGATCTGATATCTGATATGAACTACGAATCATTATGTCTTGCAGCTGAACTGACAAGCAAAAAATACCGTATTACCAGGTTGCTCTTGGTAAAGACATTGGTTCCGGTGGCATGTCTTTGTTGTCTTGGCATAATTATGTACATACATAGAGCCAGACTGCTTCGCTATGCAAGTAAGTACATTTTCTGTGATATGTGGATGGGTAGTTTATTGAAGTATCATCGTCTAATTACTTCAAGTTTATGTTGGATGATAGGACCTGCAAAGAATGATGCTGAAAACTTCAGCTGTGAATCATCATCTGACCTGAAAGTATTTAGGTTTAAGGATATTCGTGCAGCTACAAATAATTTTTCAATATTACAGAAGCTTGGAGAGGGAGGATATGGTCCAGTTTACAAGGTATGTTGATTCGAGTACCTCATACATTGCTTTATCCACTAGACGTAGTCACACAATACATGTCAACGGACATGATCAAATAGTACTAGGGTAAGTGGGTTTTTCCAAAAACAGTGACATATGTCCTCATGATTCACTAGGGTAAATTGAAGACCGGACAAGAAATAGCGGTGAAGAGACTTTCAAAAGTTTCGAGCCAAGGACTCGAAGAGTTCAAAACTGAAGTCCTACTCACTGCAAGACTTCAACATTTGAACTTGGTTAAGGTGATAGGATTTTGCGTGGAAAGAGACGAAAAGATGCTCATCTATGAATATTTACCTAATGGAAGCTTGGATTCCTACCTGTTTGGTATTGCTCGACTATGTTCGATTTACTAATGCATCAAATTGAATAAAAGGCATACAATGAACATACATGTAAAGCAATTAATTTCTTGCAGATCCTGTAAAACGTTGGCAGCTTGACTGGGAAAAACGTGCACATATCGTAGAAGGGATCATTCAAGGACTTCTATACCTGCAAGAATACTCAAGGGTAACCATTATCCATCGAGATTTAAAGGCCAGTAATATTTTACTCGATAAAGATTTGAATCCGAAGATATCAGATTTTGGTATGGCAAGAATGTTCCAAAAAGATGTATATGAAGCCAACACAAGCAGGATTGTAGGAACATAGTGAGTACCTTATACTAATTATTAAAGAGTATATGAAAGTCTATTTATACAGTTGTTGTTTCTATTAATCACTTAATAGCAAATTCTATATATTGATGCATGTAATGGCAGTGGATTTGTTCCTCCAGAGTATGTGAAACAAGGATTGTACTCCACAAAATACGATGTTTATAGCTTCGGAGTGTTGCTGCTACAAGTCATTAGTGGAAAGAGGACCAACCAATTTTATGGCGCGAATGAAGACATCAACTACAACCTTTTGGAATACGTATGTTGAAAGTAGTAAGGATAAAATTCCCTGCTAATATAGATTTTAGTGAGCTTACTTTCTTAATCAAATGAATGAAATGCAGGCGTATGAATTATTTATAGACGGTCAAGGTAGTGAATTTGTGGATCCAGCATTGGACGACTCAAGGGCCTCAGATTCGAAATGTGATAATATAATGATGAGATGCTCGCAAATTGCACTATTATGTGTTCAAGTAAAGCAAGAAGATAGACCATCCATAATAGAGATTTCATCAATGCTAAAAAATGAAAGTGTGCACATAAAAATTCCCAAAAGACCGGCATTTTCTACAAAACCGGATGAGGATTCCAAGCAACCACCTCCACGCTCACAAGATATGGTCTACTCCAACTATGATTCGGTGGTATCTGAGCTTGAACCTCGTTAAAAGCCTACGATAGTGTTATTTTTTGGGTTTGGAACTTTTGGTTATTTTTTTAGCGTATAGAGAATTATTAAGGAAAATGGTGTGGATACAATTTAATCCCAACTTGATGACTTCAGTGAATAAGAGAGTTATTTACACACTATGATGTGGATGCAATTCGACCCCTTCTTTGAGTTCAGAAACATTGCACACTCAAAAAAAAATTGACAAACCTTTCCAACAAAAATTAAAAATTATTTACACAATGATCTTGACAGCGTAACAAGTGCCCCTAGATGTTAGATAAGAATTTGATATATATCTTATTATTTTTAAACAATACTAAGTCGAGAATATACATGCCAAA
Source organism: Suaeda aralocaspica (assembly GCA_016808085.1). Taxonomy (NCBI): domain Eukaryota; kingdom Viridiplantae; phylum Streptophyta; class Magnoliopsida; order Caryophyllales; family Amaranthaceae; genus Suaeda; species Suaeda aralocaspica. The sequence goes on from PYUH01000270.1 coordinate 1,479,552, forward strand.
ATTACATGCAATTTAGTATCAAGGGATTATTGTTTGATTGAAATTAAAATTTGAATCTTAGCTACCGAAAGTAGCGGTATACATGGTCCGGTCTGGTGCGGTCTGAGGTCCATACAGACCAAACCACAAAATTGCGGTCTAGGTGTTTTCCAGACCAGACCAAACCAGGCCGTATTTTAGACCAGACCAAACCAGACCACAATTTTTTAAACGGTCTGGTCTAGTGCGGTTTTCAGTTAAACCGCAATTCCTGAAAGATTTTATGAAGCATAACGTTATAAAGAGTGAAATGCTAATATACAACAAATGATAAGTTTACCTATACAACAAAGTGCAAGTCCACAACAGAAAATGACAATATAACATCCATCAATCAATCATAAAATGGAAAATCATATAGAGTTACAAATTTAAAAGGTTGCATATTTGCAATACCACAAATCTAAAACCCCAAACCATAATTATTTACGGTTTATGGTTAGGTCTGATCTAAAAAAATAAAAAACCAGACCAGACCGCAAAAAATACGGTCTAACTAAAAAAACCAGACAATAAATTTTAGACCGCAGACCAAACCAGACCCCAGAAATACAGTTTGGTCCACAATTTGGTGCGATCCAGACCATTCTCTGTACAACCCTAACCGAAAGTAGGCTTTTAGGCCTTTTACCTATTAGAAATCATGGTTTAATAACCTTTTGTTCTAAAGGTAAGGGTAAACCAAATGCAAATATTGCCCACAACCGATCTTATTAAAATATACTCTCTCCGTTGTTATTTACTTGCTACATAGCAAGATGACACGATAATTTAGAAACATAATCATGGAACCACGTGATTAAAAGAGTTAAGTGGGCAATTTAAGATGATTAAATAGGTGATTTAAATTATGTAATTTCAACTAAATGAAGTATAAAGTGGTAGATAAACAATGGGACCCAAACTCCAAAGAAGTATGTTGCAAATAATAAGAAATTTTCCTTTTGGATATATGTAGCAAGTAAAAAAAACGGAAGGAGTATATAGAGTTCAATTTTCATTATCACATTTGCAATTTGTAACTCTCTAAATACAAAAAAAAAAAAAAAAAAAAGGTCAGATCCCAAGCCTAACTGCAAAACACAAGCCCAACTCCAAAACCCAAGTTGAAACATTAGGAAGCCCAAAACAATTCAACTACCCTCCTCAAACTAGGGTTTTCATCCCCATTTGGCCATTTCTACTCCTCATTCCCAGAATTAGGGTTCTTCCTTCGCCATTGTTGCTGCAAATTCAACTCATTCACCATGGTAATAATCTCTTCAATCTCTCTATTTTTCTGTTCAATTTAATTATCAAATCAAATTCAATTAATAATCTTCAATCAAAAAACCCTAATTTGATTTTTTATTGTGTTTTTGTTAATTGATTTAACAGCCTTCTCACAAGACGTTCATGATCAAGAAGAAATTGGCGAAGAAGATGCGCCAAAACAGGCCTATTCCTCACTGGATTCGCATGAGAACTGACAACACTATCAGGTTATTCAATTATTATTATGTTTTTTTTTTCAGTTTTTGTTTTAATTGTGTAATTAAAAGCGTCGATTCATGTATTCACTTTTATTGCGTCGATTTTTAAATTCGTTATTATTGCGTCGATTTGTAGGTACAATGCGAAGCGTAGACACTGGCGTCGTACTAAGCTTGGATTCTAAGATGATGCGTCACTGCTGTGTGCTTTTTGCGTCGCTTATCTATCTTATTTTTCAATTCAGATTTATTAAGCTATAATTATTGTTGTTTAAATTGCGGAACAAATGAATTTTGGTTTTTTAGGGTTTTTTTTTTCTGGTAATTATAGTGAAATTTTGTTACTTTGTTGATAAAATGTTTCACTTGCTTTATATGAAGTACCTATGAATCATTCAAGTTTGGCATTTCAGCTGTTTTCCTGTAGTTGCGCTTATTGTTGGAATTTATTGATGGTTTTAATTGTAGTTGTCTTCGATTGTTGTTGAATACATCATCTCGTCGCGTGTATGTGATGTTGTATTGCTACTTTCAGTTTAGCTAATATTTGCTGATGATTTACTGCTGTTACAATTAATAGCTTGTGTGTTTGTTCTGTTTCAAATGTTGAATGTTCTTTGATTCTTGAAGAATTGCTACAATGTGATGGCGTGAAGCTAAATCATGTGTGATGAACTTAGTAAGCTATAATGCTTTCATGAGATAGAGTTTATTTTAATTCAGGATTTTTAGGTTAGCAGTTGCGAGATTTTGATGTTATCATGTTATTCGACACTTTTGTGTGAAAGATATTGTGGGAAGGACTTGGAGGCCTATTACACTAGTTAATACATAACATGTTCTCATGTCAAACTGGTTGTACTACCTCCATTTCTGGTAATGATATTCCGTGTGCTTTTACACTTGTTTACTGTTTGAAATCTGTTTCACTGGAATGAAGGTTAGACTCACTAGGTGTTTTTGCTATGTGGTTTGGTTTCTTGTTTGAAGCAACCTTTGGGCTTCAGCCTAGCATGTAGTTATGCATATGCACTTCCATTTATGTTTTTTCATGCTTTAATGGACAATGGTGTATCAGCTGAGAGAGTAAGTCCCAGGAGGCCGATATATACTACCTAGTACTTGTTAGTTTACATTTGATTGTGGACCTTTTTTAAAATTAACAGTTCAAGATTTTAGGTAGATCAACTTTTGACGGACGGCAAGTTTTACTTATTGAGTTCTGTTATATGCTCTGTAGTCTGTAGTGTTAGCCAAGGTGTAAGATATGTGATTGTGCTGTTGTGGCTGTGCAAGGCTTTTGTTTTGTCGTCCAAAACTGTGTAGAGGATACTTCAATAGCCAAGCCATTGTTTCTGTATGTCTTCTTCACTACTTTGATTTTAGTATAGATTTGGCTTTTTATATTTCTTTGATGTTAAAAATACAGTGATGAAATTTTTTTCTTTGGTGTGGTATTTGCATTTGATGGCCTGACCTAAGCTTGACTTTCAACTTATGGCTTGTTGTATCTTTAGATCTTCCTCTCCTTTTCCCCTAATGTTCTTGCAAGTTGCAATTGCCCAAATTCTTTCAATGTTTAGCGATAGCATTGGCAACTCGGTTTTGCTTATGCCTTGCAACATTAATGCCACTGCTCTCGCCCAGCATGACCAGCAGGCTGGCACAATGGCTCCCTGTGATTGTAAAAAACAGAGGTCCCAAAGGTGCACAGCATTTACAGTTGTAGCACAATCAAATGTAGTATTGCTGCTATGCTACCCAGCAGGCCTTCACAAATGCAGACGAACTCTACGAGGATGGATCATTTGCATGTGTTCTGCTTAAAAATTAGCCCCTTGATCTAGCAACCCAATGTGACCATGGATCATTGCTTGTGTTCTGCTTAAAAATTAGCCCCTTGATCTAGCAACCCAATGTGACCATGGATCAACCCACCAATTCATCCTGTGACCAAGTAGTCGAAGACTCGAAGTAGGCAACCTTCTGCACCACTACAATAGAAGCAGGGATTATAATTACAGTTTCAAAATGAAAATGTCTTTACACTTCAATATATATTATTATATGACTTATAAAAAAAAAAAACTATGAATAACATGTTAGGTATGTTCTAACAATGAATTTTATTGCCACCTATATAAAAAGCAGATAATATGAGTTGTGTTCATAGATAAATATTTAACTTAGAGAAAACTTTACAAAAGAGAAACACCAAATTCTTGTCAAACAATAGTTGTCCACGAAAAATAAAGTACATATTAATAGTATTATAGAAAGTCTTTATGGATTAGAGCTCGACACTTTAACATGTTAAATGAGATTTTTGCATTATTCATGTATTTGTGTCATTTAGAAATTCTCTAACGAGGAAGATAATTTTTTTTGAGGTTGAAATCGAGTATGGGGAGCTCTGGTGTCGCATACTATGTAGTGTAAAATAGCAAAGCAAAAACAAGATGAAGCCTGGAAAAGCCTCGAATCCTTTGGTCATTCACGCTTTTCAAGGCTCTTTGGTCTCGTGAATAAAATTGTCGAAAATTTTACAATGTGCCCCTATGGTCAAAAGAGGCCCTTAAGTGCCTTTTCGGGGTTGAAAGGCCATAAGACGATTATGAGGAAAGTGAAAAGACCGACTCTTTTTTCGAAATTGTCTGTAGAGGGAGAATGGCAAGTTTTTAGTTGATGCAATCAAGTGTGAAGCGTTATGGGATCACCAACAACACTTGGGAGAAATACAGCGAGAAAATTAGACATAGCTCAAGACAACTCTTCGAAATAAAGCTGAAAACGAATGCTATAATTCACATTTTTTGAAGGTACTAACTTGCCTAAGGTCAAAAGAGGGCCCTCAGGAGACTTCTCAACGCTCAATAGGTCATCAAAGGGTCCAAGGATAACAAAAAAGTCAAGTGTGCCATTTTTTGGGAATCCTGTAAAGAGAAGCATAACAAGTTTTAGAGGCTAAAAACAACTGTGGATTATCTCAAGGAGACGGAGTCCCCTGCTCAAAAGTTGAAAATCAAGGCTATAAGTAATTTTTGTGGGGGGATTTTGAGGACCCGATATAATATTGGCTTGAAATTTACATGTTGAACCTTAAACCAAGGGAGGGCATAGGCTAGAAAACTAAGACGAAGTAACACTAGAACGTATAATTTGGGCATGTGAATTGAGTTATGGGAGGATAATAAATCGGATACTCAATTTGAAGACATTAGGAAGCGTCGATTATGTAAGCTACAAAGTCTCCAAAATGCTTTATTTAATATAGCATGAAGTTTTCTCTTATGTGAAACGTTTTGAATTTTTAAATTATGTCTCACAAAAGTTTTGAAAGTTTCCAATATTTGCTAATGTCCAAGTTTCTGAAACATCGGAACTTTAGGTTGTAGAAGTTTTCATCCTTTATATCATTCTAATGGAGTCAATATATAGTTTGGGGAGGGGATGAGAAGAAAATGTAATTATTAGATCCGTGGGGAAGATTTAGAATAAGATCAAAATCCATGGAAGAATGTACAACACTAGAACTCAACTCTTGCAAGACGTTCCTCATAAAAAATCTCGAAATATGACCGGGGTGCCAGTAAGGTAAAAATAGGAACTCAGGCCAAAGGATTTCGGGTGAAAAGGTCATATGAGGGTTTATAACAAGGTCCTAAAACGGGGTGAAAAAGTGACATGTCCCGAGACAGTCCATCAAGAGGCCTGAGACAAAGGCTATTATTCACTGTTTTTTAGGGTTTCAGAGTCCCGAAAAAAAATCTTTGAAATTGACCGGGTGCATGTAAGGTAAAATTGGGAACCCATACCACAGGATTCGGGGTGAAAAAGGTCATATTAGGGATCACAACAAAGACTTAAGTCGGTTCCATATGAGGCTGTTTTTCCCCTCTCTGGAAGAGGCCATAAGAGTGATCATAAGAGGTGTTTAGGGGCCGAAAGGGGTGCTGTGGTGGTCCATAACACATGGTGAAAAAACAGAGAGAAAAGGTGACAGATCTCGGGACAGCCCCTCAGGAGGCCTGAAACAGAGACTATTATTCACTATATTTTGGGGTTCCGGGGTCCCCAAAAAAACCCCGAAGATTGACCGGGGTGCCCTTAACGTAAAGATAGGAGCCCAGACCAAAGGATCCGGGTTGAAAAGGTCATATGAGGGATTATAACAAAGCCTTTGATGACTCCATATGAGACTGTATTTCCCCTCTCTAGAAGAGGCAATAAGAGGGATCATAAGAGGTGTTTAGGGGCCAAAACCGTTCGTGGGGGGTTCTGTGGTGGTCCATAGCACGTGGTAAAAAAACGGGGCGAAAAAGTGACATTTCCTGGGACGGACCCTCAGGAGGCCTGAAGCAAAGGCTATTATTCACTGTTTTTTTGGGTTCCCGGGGTCCCAGAAAAAAATATCTCGGAAATTGACCGGGGTGTCCGTAAGGTAAAAATAGGAACCTAGATCAATGGATTCGGGGTGAAAAGGTCATGTGAGGGATTATAATAAGGTCTTAAGACGGTTCCATATGAGGCTGTTTTTCCCCTCTCTAGAAGAGGCCATAAGAAAGATCATAAGAGGTGTTTAGGGGCCAAAACCGATCGTGGGGGTGCTGCGGTGGTCCATAGAACGTGGTAAAAAACGGGGCGAAAAAGTAATATGTCCCAAGACGACCCCTTAGGAGGTCCGAAACAAAGGCTATTATTATTCACTGTTTTTTGGGTTTTCAGGGTCCCAAAAAAAATCCCGGAAATTGACCGAGGTGCCCTTAAAGTAAAAATAGGAACCCAAACCAAAGGATTCGGGGTGAAAAGGTCATATGAGGGATTATAACAAGGCCTTTGACGGTTCCATATGAGGCTGTTTTTCCCCTCTCTGGAAGAGGCCATAAGAGGGATCATAAGAGGTGTTTAGTTGCCAAAACCGATTGTGGGGGTTGCTGTGGTGGTCCATAGCACGTGGTTAAAAAACGGGGCGAGAAAGTGACATGTCCCGGGACGGCCTCTCAGGAGACCTGAAACAAAGGCTATTATTTACTGTTTTTTGGGGTTTCGGGGTCCCGGAAAAAAAAATCTTATAAATTGACCGGGGTGCCCGTAAGGTAAAAATAGGAACCCAGACCAAAAGATTCGGGGTGAAAAGGTCATATGAAGGATTTTAACAAGACCTTAGACGGTTCCAAATGAGGCTATTTTTCCCCTCTCTGAAAGAGGCCGGCCATAAGAAGGATCATAATAGGTGTTCCGGGGCCGAAATCGATCGTGGGGGGTGCCGTGGTGCTCCATAGCACGTGGTAAAAAAATAGGGCTATTATTCACAGTTTTTTGGTGTTCCGAGGTCCCGGAAAAAAAATCTTGGAAGTTGACCGGGGTGCCCGTAAGGTAAAAATAGGAACCCATACCAAAGGATTTGGGGTGAAAAGGTCAAATGAGGGATTATAACAAGGTATTCAGACGGTTCCATATGAAGCTGTTTTTCCCCTCTCTGGAAGAGGCCATAAGAGGGATCATAAGAGTTGTTTAGGGGCCGAAACCGATCTTTGGGGGTGATGTGGTGGTTGCACGTGGTAAAAACAAAAGAGAGAAAATCTGACAGGTCCCGGGACGGCCTCTCCTGAGGCCTGAAACAAAGGCTATTAGTCATTGTTTTTTGGGGTACCGGGGTCCCGAAAAAAATTCTCAAAAATCGACCGATGTGCCCTTAAGGTAAAAAATAGGAACCCAGACCAAATGATTCGGGGTGAAAAGGTCTTCTGTGGGATTATAACAAGCCCTTTGACGGTCCCATATGAGGCTGTATTTCCCCTCTCTGGAAGAGGCCATAAGAGGGGTCATATGAGATGTTTAGGCACCAAAACGGATCGTGGGAGGTGCTGTGGTGGTCCATAGCTCGTGGTAAAAAAATGGGGCGAAAAAGTGACATGTCCCGGGACGGCCCCTCAAAAAACAAAGGCTATTTTATTCAATGTTTTTTTGGGGTTCCGAGGTCCTGGGAAAAAAAATCTCAGAAATTGACCGGGGTGCCCCTAAGGTAAAAATAGGAACCCATACCAAAGGATTTAGGGTGAAAAGTTCATGTGAGGGAATATAACAGGGTCTTAAGATGGTTCTATACAGGGCTGCTTTTCCTCTCTCTGAAAGTGACCATAAGATGGATCATAAGAGGTGTTTAGGGGCCGAAACCGATCTTTGGGGGTGCTGTGGTGGTCCATAGCACGTGGTATAAAAACAAAGCCAAAAAGTGACAGGTCCCGAGACGGCCCCTCCGAAGACTTGAATAAAGGCTATTATTCATTGTTTTTTGGGGTTCAGGGTTCCCGAAATAGAAAAACCCCAGAAATTGACTGGGGTGCCCGTAAGGTAAAAATAAGAACCCAGACTAAAGAATACAAGGTGAAAAGGTCATATGAGAGATTATAACAAGGCCTTTGACGGTTCCATATGAGACTGTATTTCCCCTCTTTAGAAAAGGCAATAAGAGGGATCATAAGAGGTGTTTAGGGGCCAAAACCGATCGTAGGGGATTCTGTGGTGGTCCATTACACATGGTAAAAAAATGCGGCGATAAAGTGACATGTCCCGGGACGGCGCCTCAGGAGGCCTGAAACAAAGGCTATTATTATTCACTTTTGTTTGGGTTTTCGGGGTCCCGGAATAAAAGAATCTCGGAAATTGACCGGGGTGCCCTTAAAATAAAAATAGGAACCCAGACCAAAGGATTCGGGGTGAAAAAGTCATATGAGGGATAATAACAAGACTTTTGATGGTTCCATATGAGGCTGTATTTCCCCTCTCTGGAAGAGGCCATAAGAGAGATCATAAGAGGTGTTTAGTTGCCAAAACCGATTGTGGGGGTTGCTGTGGTGGTCCATAGCACGTGGTTAAAAAACGGGGCGAGAAAGTGACATGTCCCGGGACGGCCTCTCAGGAGACCTGAAACAAAGGCTATTATTTACTGTTTTTTGGGGTTTCGGGGTCCCGGAAAAAAAAATCTTATAAATTGACCGGGGTGCCCGTAAGGTAAAAATAGGAACCCAGACCAAAAGATTCGGGGTGAAAAGGTCATATGAAGGATTTTAACAAGACCTTAGACGGTTCCAAATGAGGCTATTTTTCCCCTCTCTGAAAGAGGCCGGCCATAAGAAGGATCATAATAGGTGTTCCGGGGCCGAAATCGATCGTGGGGGGTGCCGTGGTGCTCCATAGCACGTGGTAAAAAAATAGGGCTATTATTCACAGTTTTTTGGTGTTCCGAGGTCCCGGAAAAAAAATCTTGGAAGTTGACCGGGGTGCCCGTAAGGTAAAAATAGGAACCCATACCAAAGGATTTGGGGTGAAAAGGTCAAATGAGGGATTATAACAAGGTATTCAGACGGTTCCATATGAAGCTGTTTTTCCCCTCTCTGGAAGAGGCCATAAGAGGGATCATAAGAGTTGTTTAGGGGCCGAAACCGATCTTTGGGGGTGATGTGGTGGTTGCACGTGGTAAAAACAAAAGAGAGAAAATCTGACAGGTCCCGGGACGGCCTCTCCTGAGGCCTGAAACAAAGGCTATTAGTCATTGTTTTTTGGGGTACCGGGGTCCCGAAAAAAATTCTCAAAAATCGACCGATGTGCCCTTAAGGTAAAAAATAGGAACCCAGACCAAATGATTCGGGGTGAAAAGGTCTTCTGTGGGATTATAACAAGCCCTTTGACGGTCCCATATGAGGCTGTATTTCCCCTCTCTGGAAGAGGCCATAAGAGGGGTCATATGAGATGTTTAGGCACCAAAACGGATCGTGGGAGGTGCTGTGGTGGTCCATAGCTCGTGGTAAAAAAATGGGGCGAAAAAGTGACATGTCCCGGGACGGCCCCTCAAAAAACAAAGGCTATTTTATTCAATGTTTTTTTGGGGTTCCGAGGTCCTGGGAAAAAAAATCTCAGAAATTGACCGGGGTGCCCCTAAGGTAAAAATAGGAACCCATACCAAAGGATTTAGGGTGAAAAGTTCATGTGAGGGAATATAACAGGGTCTTAAGATGGTTCTATACAGGGCTGCTTTTCCTCTCTCTGAAAGTGACCATAAGATGGATCATAAGAGGTGTTTAGGGGCCGAAACCGATCTTTGGGGGTGCTGTGGTGGTCCATAGCACGTGGTATAAAAACAAAGCCAAAAAGTGACAGGTCCCGAGACGGCCCCTCCGAAGACTTGAATAAAGGCTATTATTCATTGTTTTTTGGGGTTCAGGGTTCCCGAAATAGAAAAACCCCAGAAATTGACTGGGGTGCCCGTAAGGTAAAAATAAGAACCCAGACTAAAGAATACAAGGTGAAAAGGTCATATGAGAGATTATAACAAGGCCTTTGACGGTTCCATATGAGACTGTATTTCCCCTCTTTAGAAAAGGCAATAAGAGGGATCATAAGAGGTGTTTAGGGGCCAAAACCGATCGTAGGGGATTCTGTGGTGGTCCATTACACATGGTAAAAAAATGCGGCGATAAAGTGACATGTCCCGGGACGGCGCCTCAGGAGGCCTGAAACAAAGGCTATTATTATTCACTTTTGTTTGGGTTTTCGGGGTCCCGGAATAAAAGAATCTCGGAAATTGACCGGGGTGCCCTTAAAATAAAAATAGGAACCCAGACCAAAGGATTCGGGGTGAAAAAGTCATATGAGGGATAATAACAAGACTTTTGATGGTTCCATATGAGGCTGTATTTCCCCTCTCTGGAAGAGGCCATAAGAGAGATCATAAGAGGCGTTTAGAAGCCAAAGCCGATTGTGGAGGGTGCTATGGTGGTCCATTGCACGTGGTAGAAAAATGGGGCGAAAAAGTGACATGTCCCGAGACGGCCCCTCAGGAGGCTTGAAACAAAGGTTATTTTATTCACTGTTTTTTGGGGTTCCGAGGTCTTGAAAAATCTCTGAAATTGATCGGGGTGCCAGTAAAGTAAAAATAGGAATTCAAACCAAAAGATTCACGATGAAAAGGTCATATAAGAGTTTATAACAAGGTCTGAAGACCTTCAAAGTGAATTTTAGAGTTGATTATTGTCCAATCGGCAACCACGCATTCACCTTGCCCTTTAATCTACAACGATTATTGGGTGTGTGCACCTATGATACGCCATCATAGGCCTGAACAGCCTCGATTATAGGGTGTTTGACTGTTTGCACGTTACCACTGAAAGAGCTGGGACTTAGGGGGTTGACAGTCATATCTCATGTAGCAAAGCCTTGTTATTACTCTCACAATCTTAGTTTAACCCTGTAGACTGTTGTAGACTGTAGTACACTAACTTTTCGTCAACAGATACACAAAGTATCCCAAACATTTTGAGCGATCTATGACTTGAAAGCTGGATGTTCTAAAGCCAACTTTGCATAATTTATAGTAAATGTATTTTCTTTCTCTCAAAAATTGAACTCCATAAGACCATACCTACGTTTGGCTTAGTATAATGCCTTTCTCATATGAAGGAGATAATTTACATATTTTCTATAAGAGGGGAAGCTCTAATTAACTAAGATATTCCTCATTCACTTAATTTGAGTTTTATGTTGATGCGGATTTGAAATTCTAGCTTACTACCCTTCACTTTCTAAACAAGAGTTGAATTCTACAATTCTTTGCACATTTTTGAAGAAAATAAATAAATAATCATTGTTTGAAACTCAAAGTCATATAAGCCATAAAGATTGAATGTACTTATGTACATGTCATATTGTTACATACTTGGATATCATAGCTTCAAACTAAACACCATTAATAGATAAAATTTGACACCAGTGCAACTAATTTGAAACGAAGAAGTATAATCTACTTCATATTCACATAATTTCTCAACATTAAACCAATCTTTAATTTTTTAGTAGAACTAGAAATGTAGACCACCAAACACTTTAAAGTAGCGAGAGTGAGGAATATCTTACTTGGTTAGAGCTCCTTACCGATTCCAAAAAATCTTGGGTTCGAATCTTAATTACCATTAACTCTTGTGTTTTCCTAACACCTAAAAAAATCTTTAAAGCAGCAAAGTTTAATCATTTAATCGAGGATATAGAAATAAAATATCACTTGATAACCTCTAAATTTAAGACGATACCATTATAGATTACAATTATCAAAGGTATTTTTATCGGACAAACCACACGAGATTAGGTATGTTTTCACATTTTACAAAATCAATAGAACAATGCAAACATAATTGAATCACTCTATGTTATTAAAAATTTTGGAATCATTTCTAACTGATTTCAGCACTTCATAATAAGCCTCCTAAAAAAACTATAAATACCCCTTTTCTTCTCCTCACTTCACTCTCTACATTTTCTTTCATTCTCTAACAAACTTCCTTTAACAACAACATATCCTCTGTTTTTTCCTCTGTTTTCATTCTCTTTTATTTCAACAATGGCAGAATCATCTTCAACCCAAAACCCACTTCACAACATGAGTTTCACCATAACCCCAGAAAAATCAATGAAATTAAAGCTCTCAATCTCTTCATTATGCGACTCAGAATTCAACCCTCTAGGTGTTGCAAGGGTGGATGTTTCCAAAACGGGTTTCGGCCTTACGGTCCGAAACGCACTCTCGAAAAATGCTGCGAATCTGTTCTTGAAGTCCTCTGGATTAACCGACTTCCATTGCAAGAACCCCATTGGTGGAAAGATGATTAGTGTTACTCGGTTTTCGGAAGTTCTGAGTTCTGCTTCTCGTGAAGATTCTATCACTGTTTTTCACGTTGATGATTCGGCGAATAGTCTCTGTTTCACTATTGGTATGAATTTTGAGTTTGGTTAATGATTTTTGTTTTTTCTTTTGTTGATTATCATATTTTAGTGTTTTTTGTTTTGTTTTATGTTTGGTTTTTTTTTTTTTTAGTTCAGTTATAGAAATTAGTTTAGAGTTTGATCGTATATCTTACTGTTTTTTCTGAATTTTGTTGTTTTAATTGTGTATGAATTTAATATGGGTATTAATTTTTTGTTTATGAATGTGGGTATTTCAATTTTTTTAGTAGAAGAAACCCATTTAAGAATTTCATTATGAATTTGCGTTGATCAGGGTGTTATTAGTATAATTGTCTTTGATCAATCTAATGAATATTACTCGTATAATAATAGTAGATCATGAAAAAACCCATTTTAGAAGAAACCCATATTAGAAATGTTCAAGTTTTTGTGTTTATGAATTTGATAGAATTAGGGTGCTTGAGTTATGTGTAATCTTGCATTTTCTTTGATTTTTGAAGCAATGTTACTCCTACTTATATCGCGTTTTTCGAGTCAAGAACCCCATATTAGAAATGTTGAAGATGTTTGTGATTATGAATTTGATAGAATTAGGGAGTTGGCGCTTAGTGTAATCTTGCAATTTCTTTGATTTTTGAAGCATTCATGTTTTTTGAGTCAAAGAAACCCACATTAAAAATGTTATAGAAGTTCATGTTCTGTTTATGAATTTGATTGAATTGGGGTGCTAATGATAAGTTTCATTTGCATTTTCTTGTGATCTTAACGAATTCTTACTTGTGGAGGAATCATGTTTATTGAGTCGAAGAAACCCTTATGAGTAATGTTTAAGATGATCATGTTTATGAATTTGATTGTGGTGGTTATGAGTAGTGCTAAGGCCATTATCTTTTGGTCTTTTAATAAATTTTACTTGTAGATGAATCATGTTTATTAAGTCACAGAAACCTGAATTTGATATGCTTAACATGTTCATATTTACGCGTATAATTGGAGTGCTAGTACTAAGTCATATATGCACTTTCTTTTGATCTTTTTAATGAATGTTATATCATAAGAGACTGATGTTTATTAGTAGTAGAAGAATAAACCCTTACTAGAATTTCACAAGGTGTTCAAGTGTATATATTTGAATGAATCATGGTGGTATTGTTACTGTAATTCGCATTTTTCATTGATCTTGATGACTTCTTGAACAGAATTTCATTTGCCTTTCATCATTTGCATTTTCTTGTACAGTTTAAGAAACAAATTAAAGGTTGAACTTCATTTTCTGAAAAATTTTCAGTGAAGGTAAACATGTTTGATTAGTGAAGCACCTTATATACATAGGAATTCTTTGTTTATTTATAGGATGACGAATGAACTTGTCATAATTATTTCAGGAGGTGCTCCTGCTAAAGAACTGATTGTAGACTTCTTGGAAAACGATGATGAATTTCAGAAGTTTCCTGACATCAAATACTCGTGTGAGACTTTTCTCTTGTCCAGCACTCTGAGGGAGATGTTGAAGCGAGTCAGTGAGATTAGTGGATTACAACTAGGTCCTTACCTCATCTTCATTCATGTCTTTTGTAAAAGTATAAGTATAGAATAGTAATTTTTTGTATAAATTAGTCAGTTTTATGATCTTCATATTTAACTGAATCTTTATGTTTTCTTCTTGCACTCAGTTTCGGTGAACATAGAAGAGACACGAGTGACTATCTATGTTACACTGAAGACTCCTTGGGAATATGAGATCAGCTATGGAGATGAGGTAATGCTGAAACATCAAATTTTCGGATAATCTGATTGATTATAGATGAAGTATATACTAAAGTTTTGTATGTTTTCTTGAGGGGTTTTGCAGAATTTTGATGTCAGGATATTGACACCAGAGAGGGAGCATCATGCATGGTTTGAACTGCGTCACTTGGAGGCAATGAAGAAAGCATCAATTCTAGCAAGGCGCTTTTACTTGCGTTTTCTTACTAAACCTGCAGGGAATTACATCCTGATCCACTTCAGCCTCGAAGAACTTGGTGAGCTGGTGCTCATTCTGAAAGGGGTACTGACCATTCAGAATCCTGATAAGGTCTCACTTAATGAAGATGGTGCACCTAGTGCTGCGCAGTTGCTCCATATGTCTAAACAGATGATGAATCTGTGACCAATGTTTTGGTTTTGATGTGTAGGTTTGTGCTTCTGTAACTCGATTAGCTATATAACTAGCAGTTTCGACTAGATTGACTATTAGTTCGGTACAAACAAATCAAGCTTGTACATGTTGCTTGATGATGAGATTAATTGATAACTGTAAGCCTGTAGCTGTTCATGTATATCATGCCTCAAACATTTGATTTGCTTGCTTTACTTGAATAAACTGAAGTTGATTGTATCTGCTTTGTATGTCTGTTGGAGTCCTTAGTTGCTGAATAACATATTGAGACAGTGGTCAGAGGGCACAGAAACACTAGTGTATACTGTTTGTTTTTCGCTTCATTGCTGCTACTAGCCTACTACTGAGTTCTCTGTTGGACTCTTTTGAACAGCAAATTAGCGAACCAACTTCAAAAATGTGTTCTTCCCTTAATGTATTTAGAACATTAGCAGATTTTATCATGTTCTGTTACTTGTTCTAGCAATATCCGAGCTGAGGAATGCAAATAAAGTCGTTAGAAATTTAGTATACCTTTGCTCGATCCCAAGTCCCAACTGAATAATCTCTGGTTATTATCTGATTAAGCTAGTGAATTTATCATGCTACGCCAAATCTATTTAGCATTGATGATCCTTATACATACCAGCATGTATTTGATGTATACATCAGTGAAGATTGAGTATAGTTTACGTTAGCCTTATAAAAATTAGTAGAAGTTGCAGCAATATAATATGAAAGACTTAAAAATAACCATACAATATTATGTTCAAATATTTGACAAGTTACAAGATGTTTATATTTATAAATAGTAAAGTATCTTGCATGTTATCACCAAATTACCAAAAATGAAGTGTAATATAAGCTGCCCCTTAAAATCAGGTTTAACCATCAAAAAAATAACAATCTTTGATAATTTGCTGACCCAAAAAACAAGGATTTACTATTCTATTTTCTTCTTTTCTTTAAAAACTCATGTATAAGAGAATTTGCCTTCCTAATTCTAAATTTTGCCCTCTACTTTCTATTCATAGGACTTTTCTTTATTTTCTGTTTCTTTTTTCCTTCAATAAGGAAAACTCCCAGTCTTCCCCCTGTCAAAAGTTTGCCTTGCATTTTGGGGGAAAGGGCCTTACAAAAAAGAAGAGAAAAATATTTGGAAAAAAAAAATTGATTGTTTAAAGTTTGTGTTTTAAATTTTCGTAACATAATTGAAATTTATTTATTAAGCTCTTCCTCATATTTGATTGAAGAGAGGGAAAACTCTCTCTTCTTGTCAAGTGTAATTCGCCCCAATGGGCTCTAGTGGAGATATCTCTCTAGAGCAAATAAAGAACGAAAATGTCGATCTTGTAAGTACATACCAAGGATTAGTAGCATTGTCGTATTGTTACATAGTCATGCCATTTTAGTCGATGTTGTTATATGATTCATGTGCAAAAAATGGAAGCTCGTAGCAATCATGTCAAAGCACCTTACAAGCAAAAAAAAAAGTAGTTCTAATCATGCATGAATTATTATTATGCAGGAACAAATTCCTGTTGAAGAAGTTTTCCACCATTTGAGATGTACCAAAGAAGGTCTAACAACCCAAGATGGAGAGAAAAGGATCAAAATATTTGGACCAAACAAACTTGAGGAAAAGAAGGCAAGAATTTATATTATTATGCACATACCTTATTAATTTGTACACCTTAAACCTTAAAGGGAAGACTTGGAATAAAATGATTAAATAACTAAATTAGAGAATGATTATTGATATAGGAAAGTAAGCTCCTCAAGTTTTTGGGGTTCATGTGGAATCCTTTATCATGGGTGATGGAGTCAGCTGCGGTCATGGCTATTGTTATGGCTAATGGAGGCGGTAGACCACCAGATTGGCAAGACTTTGTTGGAATTGTTGTCCTGCTTCTAATCAACTCGACGATTAGCTTCATTGAAGAAAACAATGCAGGAAATGCTGCAGCCTCCCTAATGGCTAATCTTGCTCCCAAAACCAAGGTATACATGCATTTTATATTCATATATTTTCATTACAATGTATGTATACATGATAATATTATTACAGTGAGTATTATATATGTCCATTAAGGGTATAAAGTATATATGTGTAGGTGTTGAGAGACGGAAAATGGGGGGAGGAAGAAGCATCAATTCTTGTACCAGGAGATATAATAAGCATAAAATTGGGAGACATCATCCCAGCAGATGCTCGTCTATTGGAAGGCGATCCCCTTAAGGTGGATCAAGCTGCCCTTACAGGTGAATCCTTACCAGTCACCAAGTTTCCTGGAAATCAAGTCTTCTCTGGCTCTACTTGCAAACAAGGTGAAATCGAGGCAATTGTTATTGCCACCGGTGTTCACACCTTCTTTGGTAAGGCCGCTCACTTAGTCGACAGCACCAACCAAGTTGGTCACTTCCAAAAGGTATGTAACAATGTATACAGGCTTTGTTCTAGTCAAGTAATATTTACTTATTTTAGTGGGGAAAAGATGCCCGAATAATGCACCCTTGTATATGCTTCTTTGAAATTAAGTCTATTTTTACCTTAGTAACATCTCTAATGTGGTGACATTGAATATATAGGTGTTGACATCAATCGGTAACTTCTGCATAATCTCAATTGTTGTTGGTATGATGATTGAGATTATAGTGATGTTTCCTATCCAAAAAAGGAGGTATAGAGAAGGCATTGATAACCTGTTGGTTCTCCTCATTGGTGGGATTCCTATTGCCATGCCTACAGTGTTGTCGGTGACAATGGCTATTGGTTCACACCGGCTATCTCAACAAGGTGCCATCACCAAGAGGATGACAGCCATTGAGGAAATGGCTGGTATGGATGTCCTCTGCAGTGACAAAACTGGAACCCTCACTCTTAATAAGTTGACGGTTGATAAGACCCTTATTGAGGTGTTCTGCAAGGGTGTAGATAAGGACACTGTCGTCTTATATGGTGCTCGAGCCTCTAGGGTTGAGAATCAAGATGCCATTGATGCTTGCATCGTTGGAATGTTGAGTGATCCTAAAGAGGTACCTATATACCACTTTTAGATACGCAACATTTCCTACGTTTGTTAATTTATTTTTTCTTATATGTCACATACCTCTTGAAATACAATTACAGGAAGAGCTTGAAGGATGTAAACAGGCAAACTAATTATAATAACTTATATGTTTTGACTTGTAGGCAAGATCGGGAATTGAAGAGGTGCATTTCCTGCCTTTCAATCCTGTGGAGAAGCGTACAGCCATTACTTACATTGATGCAGACGGATGCTGGTATAGAGTTAGCAAAGGTGCTCCTGAACAGGTCAGAAAAAATGGATAGTTTACTAATGATTTCACACATATAATTGTATGAAAAGAAACTATTTCTTTGTCTTCTGATATATATTTCTTATTCAGATCATTGAGCTTTGTGAACTCAAAGGTGAGATGATGAAAAAGGCTCATGATGTGATTGACAGTTATGCTGACCGTGGACTTAGATCTTTGGCTGTTGCTAGACAGGTAAAGCTACATACATATATCATTACTTATACTAGTATCATTTAGAAGACTACTTACATTCAATGGAATTTTGTCTTGGCTTAGACTGTGCCAGAGAAAACTAAGGAGAGTGCGGGCACCCCATGGGAATTTGTTGGTCTCTTGCCACTTTTTGATCCTCCAAGACATGATAGTGCAGAAACAATTCGTCGAGCACTTGATCTCGGTGTCAATGTTAAGATGATTACAGGTGATCAACTTGCTATAGGAAAAGAGACTGGTCGTAGGCTTGGCATGGGCACCAACATGTACCCTTCATCTACTCTCTTAGGACAGAACATCGACGAATCTATTGCTTCAATTCCTGTTGAAGAGCTCATTGAAAAGGCTGATGGTTTTGCTGGAGTATTTCCTGGTATGAAACTATCCTCTTTGTCTCAAATATATCATTGGCTACTTGTGTAACAACAATAACATATGTGAACCAATTTATATGCAGAGCACAAGTATGAGATTGTAAAGAAGCTGCAAGAAAGGAACCACATATGCGGTATGACAGGAGATGGTGTGAATGATGCACCTGCACTCAAGAAGGCCGACATTGGTATTGCAGTAGATGATGCAACTGATGCAGCAAGAAGTGCATCAGACATCGTGTTAACTGAGCCAGGACTCAGTGTCATAGTCAGTGCTGTATTAACTAGTAGAGCCATCTTTCAAAGGATGAAAAACTACACCATATATGCTGTATCGATCACCATACGTATTGTGTTTGGTTTCTTATTAATTGTGCTAATCTGGGAATATGATTTCCCTCCTTTCATGGTGCTGATCATTGCTGTGTTGAACGACGGAACCATTATGACAATCTCTAAGGACAGGGTGAAACCTTCTCCTGTGCCTGATTCCTGGAAACTAAATGAGATCTTTGTCACAGGAATCATTCTTGGTAGTTACATGGCTCTCACTACTGCGCTCTTTTTCTTCATAGCACATGACACCAATATATTCACAGTAAGTTGGCAGTTCTAATTTTGTAAATATAGCTATCTTAAGATGCTAATACAATGACTACTGCTGATACGAAATAATTTTATCTTATATAGGATTTGTTTGGTGTAAAATCTATTGTGTCCAATGTTGATGAACTAACAGCAGCAATATACCTGCAAGTTAGTATCATCAGTCAGGCACTCATATTTGTGACTCGATCGAGGAGTTGGTCCTTTGTAGAAAGACCTGGTGCTCTTCTAGTGGTTGCCTTCCTTGCAGCCCAACTAGTGGCCACGTTTATTGCTGTATATGCCGAGTGGGATTTTGCTAGGGTGCGCGGCATTGGATGGGGATGGGCTGGAGTGATTTGGATCTACAGTGTCATCACCTACATACCCCTTGACATTCTTAAATTTATTGCACGTTACTCTCTGACAGGTCGTGCATGGGACAGCATGATCCAGAATAAGGTAACCTGTTTCTAAACTTGTAAATTGTATACTAGTGTGTACAAGAAGATATCAGTGAACATTTGCTAACAATTACATGAACATATGTTGCTAGTATATAGTATACCATGCGGATGTCATAATTGTTTTATGGATGTCATTTTTGTAGGCGGCTTTTACAACAAAGAGGGATTATGGTAAAGGGGAAAGAGAGGCACAGTGGGCTGTGGCTCAACGCACCCTTCATGGTCTTCAACCACCCTCAAATGATGGGGTGCACCACGACAACAATAATTATAGAGAGTTGTCTGAGATGGCTGAGCAGGCCAGGAAGCGTGCTGAAATGGCAAGGTAAAGTTAGAAATTTTAAATTGAGGTCTTGGTATTATTTACGAAGATTTTGTAGACTTAGGTGCCATAGAACTTGCTTGGTATGCAAAACAGTTTTGGTCATTTAATTTTTGAAAGATGTACTTTTTTACCAAGAAAAATAACATCAGTAGAATAGTTAAGTTTGTGAACTCAAATGTTATCCCAACAATAAAATGAGTTAAATTTATCCTACTTTGACTGTGCTAGAATTGTCAGACATGAGTACTTGACAGATATGGCTAATGTATGAAATAACTGCATGATTTTTGTTCAAACAAAATGTTCAAGTGTCAAGTATCTGACACAAGTACTTGAATGAAATGAAGAGTTCGAGTAACATATAGAGTTCATTTAAGTACATACATATTGTAATTGGCTTTAGCAAAAACTAATGGAGTTAAGAGTGCAGGATGCAGGAACTGCACACATTAAAGGGGCGTGTTGAGTCGGTGGTAAAGAACAAGGGACTGGACATTGATACAATCCAACAAAGCTACACAGTCTAAAATGAAGCTAATTCCGAGCTGTGTGACTCAACCAGAGGACTGTGAACGGAAGTGGAGAGGCATTGTTATTAGGCAGTCGTTGTTTATCTTGTTTGTTGGTTAATTTATTAGTGATTAAACATAAAATTAGTGGGGGAAACAATTTATAAGCTTATCATATGCTTGTAAAATGAAACAACTATTCTCCACACTGAGGGGATATATTTACACATGTTTCATTTTACAATTCAAGGTACAGTACTACTATAATTTTGATCTTCAAAATTTTGCTGACTTTTGCTCTTGAATAAAAGTGATTGACACTATCATTTCATCATCAATATTTTTGCAAGGAACTTAAAATTTTACTTGCATATGTACTCATAACACTTTCTGCCAAGCGAGTCCTCCTGCGAAACAAACCAGGAAGGCCTTCATCGAACCAGCTTTACTCCTACTCCACAGCAAAGTGGGGTAGCAGAGAGGAAATACAAGCATGTTTTAGAGATAGCAAGAGCTCTATGCATTCAATCTAAGTTCCACACATATTTTAAAGAGATTGTGTGGTGCGTGCTTAATCAGTCGAAAGCTCCTGTTCTTGTTAGAGCAACTAACAACCTTTATTACAATATAGCCAAAGACAAGTTATGTACAGAAGCTTGCAGGGCTAGCTGGTAGCATCAGCTTCGGTACAGCCTTAGCATCAGCAATGATGATAACAGCCTTACCTAGAATAATGGCATGTAGTGGAGCTAGCACACGAGTGACACGGCTTACACCCCACTCAAGCACAAGTGTGGTGCTGCTAACTGTTGTATGTTAATTTTCAATATGCAATAGAAGCTACTTAAAAGTATAAAACCCAACATAACAATATAGCATGATTAAAGTTTTACACAAAATAGAAGTTCAACAACTCAACTCTGAAAAAACATAGAAACATACAGAAAACAAGAGTTTCATATATACAACATTTAACATCAAATTCAAACTTTATTGGAACTTTTATTTAAGTTATAACTTTGAACTTCAACACATGTGATGCTATATCTAGCAACTCATGTATGTATCTTAGTCGTCTTCATTGTTATCATCAGCATCGTTGCTGCCATCCTCATAGTTGCTGTCAATACTTTCAACTTCTTCCTGGTTGTCTGATGCCTCATGATTTGGAGGGTCTAAAAACCTCAGTTGTCGCAACAGCTAACCATATTTCAAGAGTAGAAAACTTAATCAGAAGTCATGCATAATGATATAAGCCTGCAACGTAACATTTATAACCATAATTCATTGTTACATAATTAAGGCTTTAATTTGTTCTAATTCAAAGCACTAATAAGTCAGATAGATTTTATTTTGATGAGTATATAACTTTTGATTAGTGTACTTTGAGAGAAAGGAGTGAAGTTTAACATAAATATGTGAGAGATAGTCAGATAGATGAAGATAAATACCTCAGTATATGGATCAAGGTACATCTTTAGGTTAGCATTCTCAACTCTAAACCTCTGAAGTGCCGAATTTAACCTGAGAACAAAAATGAACGAAAGAATGTGTTAGATATTTGGATGCTCTTAGATAATCACAAAGATGAACAAACAATGTAGAAATGTAAAACCTTCGAGGTGTGATAAGATCTACCTATTTCACTTTCCTTAAAACAATATTTTGCCTCTATTCCAAGAGCATGTGTTTTTCGAAATATGTTTTGAAAATACAAATAAGAAATCAACTTTGTTGATGCTTAAAAAATACTTTTGTTTTTATGTGAAAATGAAAAGTTAAAACACTATTTCCATGTAAACTCAATGCAATCATAATTCCTGTAGTTAATCATCCAATACTCTAATTTAAATTACTCAGCAGTAGGCATTGATTATATATATATGTAAGGGCTAAAGAGTGTATGTACTATAAAATATAAATATTTCGTTTGTATTTAATCATTACCTATGAAATGTTTTTGCCTTGAAAAAATTCAGCATATCTCTAGCAACAGCATGAACTTTTGCTGCTCCCAAGCTGCGAAGTGCGAACACATAGGGAAAATCATAGTTAGTACTAATTTGCTCATCCACAACGTAACCACAAGTCCACAATATTGTTCTATATATGTAGCAACTTACACGCACGCACACACGCACGCACCCACACGCGCACTAAAAAATAGTATACTTGGTATATCGTTTTAAGACAATGTCACGTACTTACCCAGCGGAACTTCCTTTCAACTTGTGAATTAAACACTCTACATTTTTAAGGTCAAGAGGTACAGTGTTCCTGTCGAAAAAAAGAATGCATATGTAATCATGTACAAATAAGTAATCAATAATGCATCAGCTGAAAATTTATAACAAGAAAAGAAATTTTAAAAAAATAATGATAGATAAGCTTTAATATTACGTACAAATATTGTTGTAGTTCATCCATGCAAGCTGTTGATGAAGAAAAATAGGTGCCAATGATGTTTTCCACATAATCAGATCTAACTTTTTGTAGTGATTCCACTTCTAGAAAGTATTTGTCAACAATACCCTGCATGCATGCAATTAAGAACTTAAAATTTAATTTAATTTAATTTTGTATATTTGGTAAACAAATGTTATGTCAATGCATGGTTAATGTAAGAAATCTTAAAAAGGTAGATCTTAACAACATTGTTTGCACTAAACAAATAAAATGAAAGACATGCTTTTTTGGTTTTTGTTGTTATAAGAAACATCATCACAATAATAAGAAATATAAGGAAAAACAACAACAACAACAACAACTTGATTAAGGTTAATACCTCTGCAAGCATATATGTTCTCAATTCATCAAGTTGTTGGAGCAATAGATCTTTGTCCATCTCGAGTTTAAACTAAAATGATGGCTAAACAATAGAGGAGGCAGAGAGAAGGAGAAGCAAATGCAAAAGCCCAGAAGGGATGATGATGAATCAAACAACACCATTTAGGAGATTTATACTGTTGGCCGGATTTTCTATAAAGTTTAAATAAAAAAAGTTAGCATTTATTGTAAATCTTCAGTGATTTCTGGAAAATTAATATAATAGAATCAACTGTGATCAGCTGACTTTTTTTTTTTTTCTGCCAACTTCAAAATCTTGCATATATATATGTAGTTATCAAGTGGCTAAATCCTTTTGTAATTTTAATTGGGAAGTTGAACAAATCAAAAATGGTTTTTCAAGAGGCAAATAACTTTTTGGTCATAAGAGCAACCTGGCAACAATTAATTAAAGAAATTTAGGAAGATTATAAAGTAAAACCAGACCAGAGTTAAAAGTGAAAAGACTTGATATCAATTGAGATTTCCTTGATCATTTCTAGCAATTATTGTAGAACTAGATCTCTATGCATCATAAAGGAGTCTACTACTAAACTCCATTTTTAAGAAATTGATATCAATTACTAAATATATTTAATTTTTACATGGCTAACACACAAGGCATGTAAAACAATGAACAAAAATATAAGGTTCATCATTCTCTCTCATTTATCAAACCAATTATTTTCTTACTTCTTAATTAAACATGAACCATTTACAAAAATGTTCCATCATAAAAAATTTGTAAAATGATAAAATTTATAATTTTAAAAAACCATATCAAGCACCTTTGTTTAAAAAAGTCAAGGGATCCCAAAATTACTTTCTTTAATTATCCCTTGTTTGAATAAAGAACTTGTAAAACTATAGTTAGACATTAGTTTTGTCAGCGAATACATTTTAAAATGGAAGACTAAACTACAGTGGAAGATATAAGACTAAACTGCAGTAGAAGATTTTTTGGAAATGACCAAAGTAAGATGACAATAATATCATATATACATGATATCAAAACATAACAGACAGAATGTTCATAGCAACTAAACCTTTTTAAGAGATTTCGCGAACATGTACAGGATGTGATCAGTGATCAACGAATGACCCCGAAAAGCACTGCTAAACACCACCAAGACAATGGACCTGATTGGTTAAGGAACCAGCTCTCACTATCATAGCAACTCGAGCATTGCCCTGCTCCTACAATGACTACAGAATGCCATGTTTTGTCATTGAGTGTATGAAGGCATTTCTTCCTCGTTTTTGTAACTGCTAATTTGCCCTTCAATAGACATAAGCTACCATATGAATCTATTTGAAAGCCTTGCATGCATGTATTGTATGAAACTACTAATTGTTCCTTGCCATCTATTCCATACTCCTTGGTTCCTAAATTTAAGACACTGTGACACAAGCTTTTCTATATCAGACTCTGAGCATACTATTTCATGTCGAAATTAGTAGCCCCCGCAGACTATACAGACAGCCGAGGGGCAGCTATGATTCCAAAACACAGGCTACTAGTTAGAGGTAAAGCGCGCACTTCAAGCATTTCAGGATATACCAAGGATGGTCCTTTACAAACTCAAGATCATTTCACTACTGATAGCACCAAGTTAACAACAGATGACAGATGCTTTTCCTTTTGATACAGTGTAAAAAGGAATATCATTTCAGTTGGTAGCTCCATTCTTCCAGTTGGTAGCAATACTAGATTTTTGGTATGGCGGAACACCCAACATGAGTTGTTAAAGTGTTACAGAAAGGAAAGAGATGTAGCACTAGAAGAGTTTTTCGGACAAAGGATACAAAATGGTAAAGTTATGTGTTAGCGATAACTTTTTCGCATTAGTAAGTATAAGAAATAATTTTGAAAATACACATCAAAATAACTTCAACACCCTACATGTCTAGCTACAAGAACAATTTATGCTTGTCACCTTACAAAAACAATTGATGTAACAGTCTCAGTAACTAGCGTTCTTCACTGTATAAGAAGCTTCCAAATGTGTACTATAGTAACAGACTTAACGGAGCAAAAGATGTAGAGATTTAGACTGAATTGTTACTGTGCGAGAGGAACCAAGTTAGAAATACAATACTAGTACAGAATAAATTGCAAAACCCTATCCTCTCAGAGTTGTTTTCTGCATCAAAACAAGCAGAAGTTGTAGCTTTCATGACATACGCCTGCAATCTTGTGACAGTGTCGCAATGCCACCAGTGCTGCTACTGGCTTTCTATATCGCAGCCCTGCATGGACTCCTTTCAATCAGTCGGTGGTGCTTTCCAGCACTTTATCTTTCATTTAGATCAACAGTTCATACACGAGGTTATCACTATTGGAAGCACAATTTAACAATAATGTGCCACCAACACCATCAACGAGTATAAACACATTCAGGAGGTTTTAGTTATTACATATAAGATTTACACATGAAATTTAGAAAAGCATACAGGGGCAGCACTGATACAGAGTATGCCAATTAAACTCGAACTGCACATTGTCCCCCAACTTGCAATAATAAATCTTTGTAGATTTTTGAAGCAGACAACATTACAGCATCTTCACATTCCTGGAAGAAGGCCATCTGATCAACCAGCAGCCAAGCCACAAACTGGGCAAGTGGACAATAAATGATTGCTCTCTAGCTGCTTAGCTATTAATCCACCTCCTTTTACGGGGAGGCCGCTCTGGTTTGACTTCGGCATTTGTTGGAGTGTCAATCTGAGAGGAAGGCAAAGGTTCATTCTCCATCTTCTTGACTACCACCGGATCCTTCTCACTGGTCAATGGAAGCTTAAANTAATTTTAATTGGGAAGTTGAACAAATCAAAAATGGTTTTTCAAGAGGCAAATAACTTTTTGGTCATAAGAGCAACCTGGCAACAATTAATTAAAGAAATTTAGGAAGATTATAAAGTAAAACCAGACCAGAGTTAAAAGTGAAAAGACTTGATATCAATTGAGATTTCCTTGATCATTTCTAGCAATTATTGTAGAACTAGATCTCTATGCATCATAAAGGAGTCTACTACTAAACTCCATTTTTAAGAAATTGATATCAATTACTAAATATATTTAATTTTTACATGGCTAACACACAAGGCATGTAAAACAATGAACAAAAATATAAGGTTCATCATTCTCTCTCATTTATCAAACCAATTATTTTCTTACTTCTTAATTAAACATGAACCATTTACAAAAATGTTCCATCATAAAAAATTTGTAAAATGATAAAATTTATAATTTTAAAAAACCATATCAAGCACCTTTGTTTAAAAAAGTCAAGGGATCCCAAAATTACTTTCTTTAATTATCCCTTGTTTGAATAAAGAACTTGTAAAACTATAGTTAGACATTAGTTTTGTCAGCGAATACATTTTAAAATGGAAGACTAAACTACAGTGGAAGATATAAGACTAAACTGCAGTAGAAGATTTTTTGGAAATGACCAAAGTAAGATGACAATAATATCATATATACATGATATCAAAACATAACAGACAGAATGTTCATAGCAACTAAACCTTTTTAAGAGATTTCGCGAACATGTACAGGATGTGATCAGTGATCAACGAATGACCCCGAAAAGCACTGCTAAACACCACCAAGACAATGGACCTGATTGGTTAAGGAACCAGCTCTCACTATCATAGCAACTCGAGCATTGCCCTGCTCCTACAATGACTACAGAATGCCATGTTTTGTCATTGAGTGTATGAAGGCATTTCTTCCTCGTTTTTGTAACTGCTAATTTGCCCTTCAATAGACATAAGCTACCATATGAATCTATTTGAAAGCCTTGCATGCATGTATTGTATGAAACTACTAATTGTTCCTTGCCATCTATTCCATACTCCTTGGTTCCTAAATTTAAGACACTGTGACACAAGCTTTTCTATATCAGACTCTGAGCATACTATTTCATGTCGAAATTAGTAGCCCCCGCAGACTATACAGACAGCCGAGGGGCAGCTATGATTCCAAAACACAGGCTACTAGTTAGAGGTAAAGCGCGCACTTCAAGCATTTCAGGATATACCAAGGATGGTCCTTTACAAACTCAAGATCATTTCACTACTGATAGCACCAAGTTAACAACAGATGACAGATGCTTTTCCTTTTGATACAGTGTAAAAAGGAATATCATTTCAGTTGGTAGCTCCATTCTTCCAGTTGGTAGCAATACTAGATTTTTGGTATGGCGGAACACCCAACATGAGTTGTTAAAGTGTTACAGAAAGGAAAGAGATGTAGCACTAGAAGAGTTTTTCGGACAAAGGATACAAAATGGTAAAGTTATGTGTTAGCGATAACTTTTTCGCATTAGTAAGTATAAGAAATAATTTTGAAAATACACATCAAAATAACTTCAACACCCTACATGTCTAGCTACAAGAACAATTTATGCTTGTCACCTTACAAAAACAATTGATGTAACAGTCTCAGTAACTAGCGTTCTTCACTGTATAAGAAGCTTCCAAATGTGTACTATAGTAACAGACTTAACGGAGCAAAAGATGTAGAGATTTAGACTGAATTGTTACTGTGCGAGAGGAACCAAGTTAGAAATACAATACTAGTACAGAATAAATTGCAAAACCCTATCCTCTCAGAGTTGTTTTCTGCATCAAAACAAGCAGAAGTTGTAGCTTTCATGACATACGCCTGCAATCTTGTGACAGTGTCGCAATGCCACCAGTGCTGCTACTGGCTTTCTATATCGCAGCCCTGCATGGACTCCTTTCAATCAGTCGGTGGTGCTTTCCAGCACTTTATCTTTCATTTAGATCAACAGTTCATACACGAGGTTATCACTATTGGAAGCACAATTTAACAATAATGTGCCACCAACACCATCAACGAGTATAAACACATTCAGGAGGTTTTAGTTATTACATATAAGATTTACACATGAAATTTAGAAAAGCATACAGGGGCAGCACTGATACAGAGTATGCCAATTAAACTCGAACTGCACATTGTCCCCCAACTTGCAATAATAAATCTTTGTAGATTTTTGAAGCAGACAACATTACAGCATCTTCACATTCCTGGAAGAAGGCCATCTGATCAACCAGCAGCCAAGCCACAAACTGGGCAAGTGGACAATAAATGATTGCTCTCTAGCTGCTTAGCTATTAATCCACCTCCTTTTACGGGGAGGCCGCTCTGGTTTGACTTCGGCATTTGTTGGAGTGTCAATCTGAGAGGAAGGCAAAGGTTCATTCTCCATCTTCTTGACTACCACCGGATCCTTCTCACTGGTCAATGGAAGCTTAAAGCGTTCACTCCGCCGTTTCAATTTCTCAACTGTGTCAATGTGGCGACCATCTGTTGGTCTTTCTTCTCCATCCTTCCCTTCTGAAACTCCACCCTCTTTTCCTCCAGCCAAAGGCTGATTACCATTGCCAGCCTCAACCTTCTTTGTAGAGTCATCAAAAACTCCAGAAGATCCAGAGCCAATATTTTTATCCTTGCTGAACTCCTTAATCTTCAAAGAAGATGACTTGGAGTGAGCATCATAATCTCTGTCCTTATGACTTGTCCAGCGTTCCAGCTTGGACCGCCCTCTCTTTGAATTATGCTGCTCGTCATCAGAGGAACCATCTCCTTTGCCTTCTTTAGTAAGATTGTGCAATGAGGTATCATGCTCAGCCATAGCTTGTTCACTCATGCCCTTCACATCAGCCTACCAATCGCAAACCATGAATTGAATACAAAGTAGACTTTGCATTGAATTTTAAAAAAGGAAATGTGGTAAAACATAACAGGGCGAATATAAAAATGAGAAACGGTGTTAGTTAGATAGTAAATTAGTAGTAAGCCAGATACAGATATTGAAGCAATGCTTTCATCAAATAAATGCCTTCAGAGATTTTAGCCAGTTTTAGCCAGTAGCAGTCTTCAGTAGTGCTAACCAAAAGCTGCTACACACCACATGATTTAGTATATGAAGTACCAACAACTTTCAGGCGTATAAATTGAACTACCTCCTAAATTAAGTCTCCGTACTTCACCAGCCTAGTCTAGCACACAGTGGTGGTCAAGGAATAAGATAACAAAAAACGAGCAGTACAAAAGCAGCAACAATAAATAATTACTTCAGATACGAGAAATGATTTTAACAGAAATAAAAAATGTAGAAGCAAGCT
Source organism: Suaeda aralocaspica (assembly GCA_016808085.1). Lineage (NCBI taxonomy): Eukaryota > Viridiplantae > Streptophyta > Magnoliopsida > Caryophyllales > Amaranthaceae > Suaeda > Suaeda aralocaspica. The sequence continues at coordinate 1,508,722 of PYUH01000270.1, forward strand.
CAACATAGATAGTAAAAAACATAAGACCTGCTACCTGCCCAAAAAGCACTGACCAGATAAGTTAGTTTATGTGGTCAATAAGCAAGATTATCTACATCTTGCATCACAATACAGTAAACTCTTACCCACAATTACAACAGGAACCTAAATATCTCAGCAAATCTAACTTTAGTTCCTGTCAATTCTAAATTCAAAATGGCAGTTCTGCTTGTAAATGAACCGAAATTAGGAATTCGATATAGAACGTACCATGTCATTTGATATGCCTTTATCTCCTTGATGTCTTTTGGATTGACCTGATGTGCTGTAGCTTTCAGATTCTCTAACCTTTCTAACATTGTCTTTGTGTTTCTTCTCATACAACCTCTGACTTTCTGAAGCATCAACTGCACGATTGTTTCGAGCACTGGACCTTTCTTGCCTTGATCTTTTCCCCTCATTAAGAAATTGATTTCCACGCGCATACACCTCATCAACTCCTCTATGTTGCAAACTTTGCTCCTCCTCAACCCTCTCTCTCCTCTTGATCTGGTCACCATGCCTTCCAATGTCTTTATCATGGCCCTTGTATTCTTCTCCTCCACGAGAATGGCCAACCCATGTCTTTTCTTCTACATTCCTACTGCTCCTTATGGGAACTCGTCCATCTTCTCTTTCCCGTCTAGACAAAATGTCCTCATAAGGCTGCTTAGTCCGATACCAATCATCTCTATCTCTTTGCTGCTCAGCCCTCTCCCTCTGCACCCACATGTCATCCTTAAGCCTAACGGAGTGATGATCATCCATGTTGTCTCTTATCCTAGGCTGATCCTCCCGCTTCCATTGACTACTACTCCCATCCCTTTCCCGCTTTCGCCGAGTACTACTGCTGTCTCTGTGAGGAAGCAAGATGTCTTCTTTCTCAACATGGTCCCTTCTTACATGCTCATCATCCTTTCTTCTCTTACTATGATGATCATCCAAGATCTCATGTCTACCTTTTGTAACCTCGTCCTTATCCCTGTAACGCAACCCTATATCTTTGTCATGATAACCTCTCCAATTACCATTATCTAAAACTTTTCTTGAATGAAGATATTCATCTTTGTCACTTCTATCAACTTCCCTGACCTTACCCCTGCGCCTGGATAACATTTCTTCAGCACGCTCCTGCTTCCTAACATCTTCAGCCCTAATCCTCCGTCCCTGTAACTCTTCATCTCGCCGTTGCCAGCTAACTTCAGGGTAATCTCTCTCTTTCCTCCGATCACTGCTCTCTGATTTTGCATGGAAATGATTGGCAGCATGAGGATCCCAGTCTCGATGAGAATAATAATCCTCCCTTCCTTTTGGTAACATATAATTTCTTTCCACTTCGATTCTCCCATCACGATCTTTCCTCCGCAAATCATGCCCACCTTCATGATTTCTCTTGACATCACCCAAGTAGGTGGAGCGCCCATTTTGCAAAACTTCCTCATCAACACCCTCACGCCACTTTTGATGATCTCTGCTGCTTCCAGTTGCCTTACTGTTGTCGCTACTTCTGGAAGCCTTAAAGTCACCCCCTTCATCAATTTCTTTAGTTACTGATGGCTCGACTTCAGAATTTGGCTTTTGTTGCTTTGTGCAATGAAGGCTATGCTTGTTCTTTGAGGTAAGACTTGCACCAGCCTCCTCAGCATCATCATTACTTTTTCCAACATCGATATCAGTTGGTATATCTGCAACTGCAGAAGCTTTGTTGTCCAAACTTCCTTCTTGAGTATCTTCCATAAGAGCAGCATTGGATGAATCAAGACTACGTTTCTCTTCCATGCTGTCATTTGAGCCTTCCCTTTGATAATGGCGAGACCTTTTATTCAATGCACTCTCACCAGAAGACATATGAGGAGATCTCTGACGTTCTTTATCCTTTGTCCATCTAGAGAGAAAAATAGCAACCACCATAAAAAAAATACCAATGCAACATGTTTTCAAGATTTTAACCCTAGCTTGAAATTTGTCACAAGAAACAATTATCTATTGGATACAGCACGGCAATCCCATTTTCTTACGCAAACAGCTTGGTTGAGTGGTTGCCTAATCGTTACCGACTAGAATGTTAGGTATCAACAGGCTCTGAGACACACTACTTGTCACAAGTGGAAAAACAATCAAAACAGAGAATTCCTACACAGCTACACTAACATAAGTCACATCACTGGATAGTATAGAAAGAAATTATTATCCAATGTACTGTTCGAGGGCCTGTACAGCTCTGAACATAATCATGATCTCACAATTAATATAGAAGACGAAGGAACTGTCAGTGGTTGATGATCTCAAACAGAGGAAATTTGATCTCTAAGGTAAAAGTATCAACAAAAAAGGGTGATCATTAAATACCAATAACCCTACAACCAATGAAAAACAGTACACCAGATTGAAGATTGTCAACCTAAAACTTGCAATGCTAATAGCCTCTCAATAGATTGGAGCTTAGTTTTAAAAGGTGAGAGCGCAGCAGGGCTGTGCGCCTTGTGCCTAAAAATAAAAAAAAATAAAAAAAACCCAGAAAACCATGGAGCTATGCCTCAGTGCGTCTTTCAGGTCAAGGTTGTGCGTTCTGAAGCCCCAAATCTAGTGCCTTGCATCTAGGTGTGTGCTTTTCAAACTAAGGATTGGAGTAGCTAACAAGCTCAAACCCCCCCTTTATCTTTTACTACTCCAATCCTTAGTTTGAAAAGCACACACCTAGATGCAAGGCACTAGATTTGGGCTTCAGAACCACAACCTGACCTGAAAGACGCACTGAGGCATAGCTCCATGGTTTTCTGGGTTTTTTTTATTTTTAGCACAAGGCGCCACAGCCCTGCTGCGCTCTCACCTTTTAAAACTAAGCTCCAATCTATTGAGAGGCTATTAGCATTGCAAGTTTTAGGTTGACAATCTTCAATCTGGTGTATCGTTTTTCTTGGTTGTAGGGTTATTGGTATTAATGATCACCCTTTTTTTGTTGATACTTTTACCTTAGAGATCAAATTTCCTCTGTTTGAGATCATCAACCACTGACAGTTCCTTCGTCTTCTATATTAATTGTGAGATCAGGATATGTTCAGCTTGTACAGGCCCTCGAACAGTACATTGGATAATAATTTCTTTCTATACTATCCAGTGATGTGACTTATGTATTGTAGCTGTGTAGATTCTCTGTTTTGATTGTTTTTCCACTTGTGACAAGTAGTGTGTCTCAGAGCCTGTTGATACCTAACATTCTAGTCGGTAACGATTAGGCAACCACTCAACCAAGCTGTTTGCGTAAGAAAATGGGATTGCCGTGCTGTATCCAATAGATAATTGTTTCTTGTGACAAATTTCAAGCTAGGGTTAAATCTTGAAACATGTTGCATTGGTATTTTTTTTAGGGGTGGTTGCTATTTTTCTCGGTGATGCAAAGCAAAAAAGTGGAGGGAAGATATATAGGGATTAGGAAATAGAAAGAAAGAGCATAGCGGGGGAGGGACAGGGAGGGCCCAAGACGAGAAGAAAGGGAAGAAGGGGGTGAAGAAAAATAGGGAAACGAAGACCGAGGAACAAGGCGGGAACCAAGGGGGAGAAAAAAAAAAAACACAGGGGGAAAGTGAGGGCAAAAGAAGGAAGAAAAGGAAAAGGGAGGTGAAGGGGGAGGGAGTGAGAAGAGGGAAAGGTGAAAAATGAGAGGCATGGGAATGAGAGCATAGAAGTCTAGATGGACAAAGGAATAAAGAAAGCTCGAGTCTCCTCATATGTCTTCTGGTGAGAGTGCATTGAATAAAAAAGGTCTCGCCATATACCAAGTGAAGCTCAAATGACAGCATGGAAGAGAAAAGTGTCTTGATTCCATCCAATGCTGCT
>PYUH01000270.1:1512601-1527090 GCA_016808085.1 Suaeda aralocaspica
GAACATCGAAATAGCTTGTCTTATTCTTTTTGCAGTATGTAAGATACTGGGGCAGCACCTCTTGCATGGAGTGGATTTTTTTCCCATCCTGTTTGCGTGTAAGGGGGCAGCCCCTACGGGAATTTTTGTTCGTCCACTGCTCACAATGCTAAGCAGTTGGCTCGGTTTCGTGGATCAGGTGTTTGGTTGATTGGAGACCACATTGTTGCATTATGAAAGGTTTCACACTCCATGCTTTGGGCAGATATTGGTTTCTACTTTATCCCTGTTTTTTGTTGGCAGCATTAATGCGCCTGGACGTGGTTTGGAATTCACTCTTCCATTCACAAGTGAGTATATATAACTGTGGATTATTTCTGTTATTTGGTCTTTGCTTTGCCCATCCATTGTTTAGTTCTCTTCCCCTTTTTAAAATTAATTGTTAAGGTTGGTGGAAAACTTAACCTATTGATTTAGAAAGAGGGAAGTTTCAGGATATATTTTTTCTCTTGCTTGTTGTGTTGCTGATTCTATTCCCATTGTGGAAGTGTAACTTGCCCTTTCTTTTTGTATGCTATCTCCTGGCTTTCTCAGTAATGTTTGATTGGCATCTCTGCCATCAACCGGTCTCTCAGTCATAAGTGTGATACAAAGTCAAAATAGAAAAAATGGGACTATTACCAGAATTTATCTTATTCACCCCAAGTATGATAAAAAATTGCTTTCAGGTTGTTTATATTTCCTTAAAACCTGTTTATAGAGTCATTATTTCATGGCCTTTTGATCCATGACCCTGTTGCTTTGTTGCAAGGAAAGTCCAGGGATATTGTCTTTTCCTGATTTTAGATAAAATAAAATGCTTTCATACAAGAAAGTCGGCATATTTGAGACTCTTGTAGATCCAATACAAGATTGTTTTCACTATATTGACTACCACCCATTTAATAAGAGTGTAAAACAAATTACCACACTATTACATATATTTCATGAAAATATAAGAACAAGAATTCTGGATAAGGTAATATATTTATGAAGTTAACAGGAAAATGATTTGTGCTCTGAAGGTTATTATAAAAGAGGAGGCAAAGCTCATATGTTAACTGGAGCATGAAACAACATTGAGCCTTACCCTCAAAAGCAAATGCTTTCCTCCTCTATTGAACTTAAATCATGTCAATTGTCATATTACCCACTTCTTGTAAATTTGATAATTATTTGTGCTCTTCAAGGATGTCCGTAATTTGAGTCTCTACACAAAAAATAAACAATAATAAATTAAACTCCCCTCTCTCTCTTTTTTGTTTTGGAATCTCTACCTCGAAAATGATTTTTTAGCTTTCGGAGTAGTACCTCAAGCGCTTAAATTTGCACCAAACGCTACCTCAAAGACAAGTGCCAAGTAGGCCTTAGTCTCGGCCATTCTATATCCTTCTTTTGTTTTGTACGAGTATACTTCCATTATTTAGTTTACCCTGCAGGCCAATTCATTTCTCTCATATTCTTCCATGTTATTTTGATTTTCTCAAGAATTATTACTTAGCTTGTAATTCTTGTGGCTAATAGAGCTCGTTGCCTTTATGAGCTTAATAGCTTGGTTTGTTCTCCCTTCTATTCTTTGCAAGTGTTGTGTATTAATAGTGCTCCCTAGAATGTGCTGGCTGGACATTAACATTAATTATTGGTTTTGGCTTGATTATCCTTTTTATCAGATGATGTGCATATAACTCTTGTCGGAAAGCTGTAACTGATTTTGATTTGTTTCTTGTGCTGATTGCAAATTTTGTGTTATTTTTCTACAGGTCTATTTTTGATGTGACATTGATAGCTTTGAGGAAAAACCATGGAAACACTGGTGTTAGATGTATCTGATTCTTCTAATTTGGCCTGAATGAGGAGAGCTGGAAGGATATTGCAAGCAGTTGGTGCGTTTATTCTTTGCTCTTTCTGTCTTGTTTTTCCTCTATTTATCTGATCATGTGGATGATTGGAGTACGAACATTGAAATATGAAATTATGTAAAGCTTAGCCAAGCATTTGAATTGATTTTCCTCTTTTCCTTCATCGCTCCCCCTCCCCCCCCCCCCTTTTTTTCCTTTTTCTCCTTCCCCTTCTTCCTTTCCTTTTTCTTTTTTTTTCTCCCTTCCTTACCTTTCTCTCCCTCATTCTTACCTCTTTCTTGTTCTTTTCCTTCTCTTTTCCCCTTTCCACTTTCTGTCTTCTCCTTTTCTTTTTCTCCCCTTCCCTTCCTCCCCTTTTTTTTTTTCCCCCTTCCTTCCTCCTTTTCTTTTTCTACTCTCCCCTCCTCCCCTTTTTATTTTTCCCTTTTTTTTTTTTTTCTTTCTTTTCTCCTTTTTCCCCTCTCCCCTTTCTTTTCCTTTTTTTCTTTTTTACTCCCCCTTTTTTCTTTTTTTTTTTTCTTTTTTTCCTTTTTCTTTTTTTCCCCTTTTTTTTTTTTTTCTTCTTTTTTGGAATCGATGTAGTTCATTCTAATACAAATGGGCTATGGGCTTTGCCTGGCATGTTTTATATGTCATTACTGTTGGTTTTATGGTAGGAGCTTTGCTATAAATTTAAGTTTAATTTGATTGTTTTGTTTCTTATCTTAGGAATCACAACTGCGTTGTGGTTTAATCTACCTGACAAAGCAATTAAATCGTGTATTTTATTATGATGTTCTTTTCTTTCTCTTTTTTTTTTAGTTGCGCAGTGCATTGTTAACAGGTTATATTTTTAATGATCCTGGGCTCCACTGCAAACTGACAATGTAGTTATTGTTTAAAGACGATGTTGATATTTTCCTTTTGTTTTTCTGTTTCAGGAGTTATGATCTGCTTATAGCCCTCTCATTGAACTTGCTTCAGCAGCTTGGTTGGTTCATCATGTGTGTTCAGTGATAAATTTTCTAGATACATGCAAAAGTGAGGGTTTAGCATCTAGTTTGTTGAATTGGGCACAAAAGCTCTATGCACATTATCCGTCACCGCCATTGGTATGGTTTTCCCTGTTTTTTTTTTTTTTTTTTCCCCTTCTTTCGCTCCCTTTTTTTTTTTTTTTTTTCCCCTTCTTTTTTTGCTTTTCCCTATTGCCTTATTCATGTTTTGTGTTCCTTTGTAAAGATGATGTAATGTAACACTTTTTTCCCAAAAAGCCAACTGGCAGAAGCTATACCATTAGGGAAACTGGCTGTGTGTGTATGCGCCTCCATTGTTGATTACTCGGCCACAACGTCCACGTTTTGATATTCAGATGTCAGTACATTGAGTGGTACATTGTTTTATAGTGTGTTCCAGTTACATACTTATATTTTGTAAATGTCTCTACTTGTAAGTAATTTGTTAAAGTCATATTGATGAATGGTTGCTTGGGCAAACAGAATTGTTTACAGTGTTCTGATGATGGATGAATCTGCTTGAGCGATGGCTGGAGCGCATTCCAGATAATGATTCTGGTAGAGAAGATGACAGGTAGATGTAGTTGTGATGGAGGTCCACGGTCTGGTGATGATATGTTGAGAAAGATACTCGGGAGCAGGATGGGTTGAAGGTAAGGCGGGGATAAATCATCGGCTACGTAGAGAGGACGAGGGGGAGAAATTTCCACCTCAAAGAGCGCAAAGGATTCTCAGGTTCAAGGGTAGTCATTGCTTCTTCTGAAAATGTGATTCAACAGATGAGGGAGATTTTGCGTACTTTCTTCCGATATGTGATTATATAATTTATGTGGTTATTTTAAATTCCAATTTCTATCCTGTCCTTTTCATGATTTCATATATCATATGATTGTGTTGGTATATTAAGTGTTCAACCATCGATTGTCTTCACCAACTTTTGCATTTGAACCTACATCTTGTTAGTATATATACAATTGTGGATATGGTGAGTCAATGTTACTTTTTAGCTGTTCAGTATGATTCCACCATCCTGATAGGAAGTTAGGGGTAGGGGGGGGGGGGCCCCCCCCCCCCCCCCCCTACCCCTAACTTTCCTATCAGGATGGATGGAATCATACTGAAAGCTAAAAAGTAAATTGTATGGCACCATATACCACAATTGTATATATACTAACAAAGATGTAGGTTCAAATGCAAAAGTTGGTGTAAGACATCGATGGTTGAACACTTAATATACCAACAACAATCATATTGATATATGAAATCATGAAAAGGACAGGATAGACATTGGGAATGTAAAAATAACCAATAAATTATATAATAACATTAGTACCTCTCCTCATCTGGTGAATCAACATTTTCAGAAGAAGCATGACCCCTTGAACCATGGAGATCACTTTGCGCTCTTTGAGGTGAAGATTTATCCCCCTCGTCCTCATCTATAGTAGCACGAGATTTATCCCCCTCTTCCTTCAACCCATCCTGCTCCCGAGTATAATTCTCAACATATTCATCACCAGACCGTGGACCATCCTCATCAACTACATCTACCTGGTCATCTTCTCTACCAGAATCATTATCTGGATGCGCTCCAGCATCATCGCCAGCAGATTCATCATCATCAGAACACTGTAAGACAATCTGTTTGCCCAAGCAACCATTTCATCAATAATGACTTTAACAAATTACTTACAAGTAGAGCATATTAAAAAATATAAGTATGTAACTGGAAACCTGATAGAAAAATTTACCTCAATTACTGAATCTGATTCACGAGGACGTTGTGGCCGAGTATCAACAGAAGGAAGGCGCTCACCACAGCCAGTTTCCACTTGTATAGCTCTGCCAGTTGGCTTTTGGGGGAAAAAAGTGTTAATTACTCATCTTTAAAAGGAACACAACGTGAATAAGGAAATAAGCAGAACATACCAATGGCGGTGGACGTAATCGTGCAGAGCTTTTAGCCAGTTCACCTGTGCTACCATCAACTTTTGCAGTATCTACATTTTCAGCTGAAGCATCATGATGACCAGCCGCTGCTGCAAGTTCTGGGGGCATATCAGGATCATACTCCTGAAACAGAAAACAAAAGGAAAATATCAGCGTCTTAAACTCTTACATGTGTCAATTGCAAGTGGAGCCCAGGATCAAGTAAAAATTAAACCTGTTCTGCACGGCCACTCTCATATACACGAATTTTGCTTTGCATTGTAGATTCCAAACGCAGTTGTTCCTAGATAGACAAAACTCAAATTAAACTTAAATTTAATAGGCAAGCTCCTACACATAACACCAAACAATAAATGCATTAAATGCCAGGCAAGCACCTAGCCATTGTATTAGTAACTACATCGATTACATCATTCAAATGCTTGGCTAAGCTTTTACATAATAATTTCATTATTTCAATGTTCGTACTCCAATCATCCACATGAGTACAGATAAATAGAGGAGAAAACAGAGACAGAAAGAGCAAAGAATAAACGCACCAACTGCTTGCAATATTCCTTCCAGCTCTCCTCATTCAGGCCAAAATTGAAGAAATCAGATACATCTACACCAGGATGTTTCCATGGTTTTTCCTCAAAGCTATCAATGTCAACATCAAAAATAGACCTGTAGAAAAATAACACAAAATTTGCAATCAGCATAAGAAACAAATCAAAATCAGTTACAGCTTTCCGCAAAGAGTTATATGCACATCATCTGATAAAAAGGATAATATCAAGCCAAAACCAATAATTAATGTTAATGTCCAGCCAGCACATTCTAAGGGAGCACTATTGAATACACAACACTTTGCAAAAGAATAGAAAGGGAGAAAACCAAGCTATTAAGCTCATAAAGGCAACGAGCTCTATTAGCAACAAGAATTACAAGCTAAGTAATAATTCTTGAGAAAAATCAAAATAATCATGGAAGAATAAATGAAGAGAAATGAATTGGCCTGCAGGGTAAACTAAATAATGGAAGTATACTCGTACAAAACAAAAGAAGGATATAAGAATGGCCGAGACTAAGGCCCTACTTGGCACTTGCTTTTGAGGTAGCGTTTGGTGCAAATTTAAGAGCTTGAGGTAGCTACTCTCGAAAGCTAAAAAAAATCATTTTCGAGGTAGAGATTCCAAAACAAAAAAAAAGAGAGAGAGGGAGATTTAATTTATTATTTTGTTTTATTTTTTGATGTAGAGACTCAAAAGTACGGACATCCTTGAAGAGCACAAATAATTATCAAATTTACAAGAAGTGGGTAATATGACAAATTGACAATGATTTAAGGTTCAATAGAGGAGGAAAGCAAATTGCTTTTGAGGGTAAGGCTCAAATGGTTGTTCATGCTCCAGTTAACATATGAGCTTTGCCTCCTCTTTTATAATAACCCTCAAGAGCACAAATCATTTTCCTGTTAACTTCATAAATATATTACCTTATCCAGAATTCTTGTTCTTATTATTTTCATGAATATAATATGTAATAGTGTGGTAATTTGTTTTACACTCTTATTAAATGGGTGGTAGTCGAATATAGTGAAAATCAATCTTGTATTGGATCTACAAGAGTCTCAAATATGCCGAACTTTTCTTGTTAATGAAAGCATTTTATTTTATCTAAAATCAGGAAAAGACAATATCCCTGGACTTTCCTTGCAACAAAGCAACAGGGTTCATGGATCAAAAGGCCATGAAATAATGACTCTATAAACAGGTTTTAAGGAAATATAAACAACCTGAAAGCAATTTTTTATCATACTTGGTGGAATAAGATAAATTCTGTGAATAGTCCCATTTTTTCTATTTTGACTTTGTATCAGCACTTAGTGACTGAGAGACCGGTTGATGGCAGAGATGCCAATCAAACATTACTGAGAAAGCCAGGATAGCATACAAAGAAAAGGGCAAGTTACACTTCCACAATGGGAATAGAATCAGCAACACAAACAAGCAAGAGAATAAAATATATCCTGAAACTTCCCTCTTTCTAAATCAATAGGTTAAGTTTTCCACCTAACCTTAACAATTAATTTTAAAAAGGGGAAGAGAACTAAACAATGGATGGGCAAAGCAAAGAACAAATATACAGAAATAATCCACAGTTATATATACTCACTTGTGAGATGGAAGAGTGAATTCCAAACCACGTCCAGGCGCATTGCTGCCCCAAAAGCCAGGATGGAAACCTTTCTGCATTGGAGGACCTTTCATGCCAGGTGGTCTCCAATCACCCCTTCCACGACCAGCCACACTGCTTACATTGACAGGGGGACGAACTTGTCCAGGGGCTCCCCCTGACCCAGCAGGAGGTCCTCCAGGCAGAGGTGCTGCACCAGGTCTTACATACTGCAAAAGATAAGACAGCATATTTAGTTTCATACATGAAGGAATGATATAAAAAAGAAAATTGCATAGTAGTAGAAAACAATAATCAAATATTTGCAGAATTTAACTTTTTACTCCCTTTCATTAGGAGAGAGCAAAGGATCAATTACAGCAGAAATTTGACCACCCAAAAATAAAACAAAAGGATTAAAGAATCGTAATAAACAAAAAGCTGCAAACTGGAGGAAAATAAGGAGCCTAAGCATGCAAACATGCAAGTTAATCATGTTGATACAGCTCATACCTACAAATAAATACTTATCACACAACATAACTCATAGTAAAGCCCAAATTTTCCAGTAGTTATTAAGACCAAACTAAGGCTAGAAAGCCAAGCTTCTCCTACAGGTAACTAGGTAAGTCCTTGGGTAGCTCACAAGTTTTGAACAAAATCGGCACCATCAAGATATCTTGAACAAGAAAGGGTCAGCATTGTCTCCCAATCCCAATTGCATGCTATGGTCAAATGTATTTTGAAAGACAATAGAAATCCTACTTATCAAATTAATTTTTTGCCTAAAAACCTTTTTTATTGCCACATAAACCTTATGTCCACGTCCACATTAACGGAGGAAAGTGAATGAACAAAAGGGCTGCTTTGAACATGCCTTATTTTTGCTTTCACGTTTTATTAAAAAGACGGATTATCTTTTGTAATCAGTTATCTGCACAAAAATTACTGTAGCCATCATATCAAATTCGTAATAATCCTCCCAAACAGGGGTAAAATCCAAAGCAATTACTCCATATGAATTTCATCCAGCTAGCAAAGAAGTCAAATTGCAGTTCAGGGCCAGGTTAAACAAGTAGACGGAAAACGGAAGCAATGTAGCAACAGAAGACCAGACAAGCGTAATCATCATTCCAAGGTCTTAGATCAACTACAAGGAGTCATCACCCGAAACAATATCAACGCAGCCATTATTGCAGAATGGAACAGAAAAATCTGTTGCTACTGCGAGAAATTGCTTAAACACTCATTTCATCTTTGCAGATCCCAGCCTTAAACGGATGTTGTTCTATTAAACTGAACTGATAAGGGATAGATACACAGCGACGAAAACCTAGCTCTTTAAACTAAGCATTTAAATGTTTAAAGAAAGGCAAATAATTTATAACATATTGAAAGAAAATTATATAAAGTATATAACTTTTTTATACTCCAATTTACAATGAACCTATAGAAATAAGTTGTACCTGGTAAATCCTATACAAAAAGAATGCATCTTTCATCTAATCTCAACTCAATTTCATTAAAGCACAATACTATACAATGAATATACTTACAAAATAAAACCTGCTATTTGTGACAAAAAAAGAGGGGGAAGGTCACAGAAACCCCAAATATTGAACTGACCTTAAACTGAGAATGAAAGGGATGATACCCATAATTGCTATAACCAACTTTTGGAGCACCCGAAACTCCGGCATTTGCTTTACTAGCATCACCACCTTCTTTTCCATCACCACCTTGCCCACCAGCGCCGCCTTCTTCACCCCAATCATGTTCCTCTGCAGCTTGATGACCACCAGCAGCATCTTCATCCGCTACGATCACAAGCGGCTCACCATCCTCATCCTCGTCGTCGCTCCCTACCATTCCCCCATTCACCTCCATCCCCATAGGTCCATGATGAGTGTCATTCAACACAATCTGTAAATCATCTTCGCTGTCGCTATCGCTGTCCCACTCTCCACCAACGCCTCCGCCATCAACCGCAGGCGTAATCGCAATAACGGAAGCCGAAACTGAACTAATTCCAGGTATCACAGGTTCAGAACTTAAATCATCTTCAATTGCAAATTTTACTTCTTCTTCTTTATCATCAACATTCAATTGATTACCTCCTTCAACAACAGCAACAACAACTTCTTCTTTTTCATCCTCATTAACGACGACGGCTGAATTCAAATCAACGCTCTTCTGCAAAACCCTAGCACTAGAATCAGATACCAAATATTCCGAATTTTCAACCTCTTTCTTCAAATTCAAATTCAAATTAAGCTTCAAACTATCATCGTTTGAAGAAGGTTGATTTTCCGCAGCATCAAGCTTCTTCTCCTTCAATAAACACGTTGTTATATTAGGGGAATCATCTACACCATCAGATTGAAGGTTGAGATCAATCGAACGGTGAGTAAAAGGAGGTTGTGAATTCGAATTGACAGTAGAAGGTGGTGCAACTACAGAAGATGATGTTGATGAAGGAAAAGCACTGAGAACGTCAGTGTAAAGATCGCCGAATTCATCATCGTCTTCCATGCTAGGGTTAGGGATTTGTAAAATTGGGGGAAAATAATTTGGGGGTTAATTGTTCAAGTAGAAGAAATAGTTAGCTTATTATTATTATATATATATATGAATCAAAGAAAATAAGAAAAGAAGGGTTAATTAAAGGTGTGTTTGTTTGAAGGTTTGCTTTAATGGAGGAAGAAAGGTTTTAATTTGAGCAATTTGTGAACTTTGTGATTGTGTTTTTGATGCAAAACACAAGTTTTCAACTTTTCACTCTAGTGTCTTGTTTGGGCCTAGGGGTGCTTAACAAATTCCGTAGCTCGCAAGCGGTTCGAATTTGACTCGGTCAAAACTTAATTCGAGTAAGCTCGAGCTCGCTCGAAACTCGATAAGTTAGTATTATTTTGTAATATATTTAGTGTTATCCTACCAAAGAGAGTATGATTGACAGTTACTTTTAATTAATTTGTCTTAAAAATTGATAAATACTTTAACATTAAATAAAATTAAAATGTTCAACTATAAAAAGGAATAATTTTTTTTAAAAAAATAAAATATATTCATTATAAACTTAGAAATCGAGATAGACAGGTATTTTTAACAAGTCGCTCGTGAGCAACTCAACTCGACTTGAAACTTAACAAACACGAGTCGAGCAACCCCTAGCTCGTGATCGACTCGCTCGATAAGCGCCCCTATTTGTGCCCAAAGTGGTGTGAGTTGTGTTATTAAAAAAAAAAAAAAAAACTCAAGCTTGTTATTGAGTTTGAGGTCTTTTCAATGACATTTGATACCGTGCGTAAAGAGTGTGGAATACTACCTTAAGAATACTAACTCTAGAAAACTATTATTTTATACTTCATAAATAATGATAGTTCGTTGCAACTAATTACTCGGTGGTATAAGTAGTATGAAACTCAATCGGTTTGGCATAAAGTACGATTAGTACGATACACCACAACATGTCACATCACATTCTATTGATGTTCAAGGGCGTAGATGCACGTTGGCATGAAGCAAGCATGTATGTTATTCTATGTGTGTGTCTCATGACATTGGTCCTTCAATAGTTATAGAACCATAGTGCATTGTATGACCTAATATGAAGACATATAGATTAGTATCAGAATTTCTTATGTATAGGAGACCCTTAGTCGATTTTATTGAAATACCTTTAAAACCTACCTACCTATATATGGAGATAACTTGTACAGAGTAGTAAGTTTTTGGCTTACATGATTTTACTTTGCTTGATTGTGTAATTAACCTTCTTAAAATATCAATCAAGTATTTAGGTCATATAACTCTTTTCATTGCATGCATAATCAAGCTTGGATTTAAATTTAAGGTGGAATTCACAACATAACTCAATGGAATTACCTTCATGAATGTCATGAAAGTTATTAAATATCCAAAGTTTTCCCAGTTCTTACTTATTTTATTACATTGAAGCACGCAAAATATGTAACATACAATATTCATTCACTAACACATATTCTAAATGCGTTACAACAACGGACAACGGTTTAACGCTGATAAGTGTCATTTATGTCATCTTAGCTAGTCATTATTTACGTATTTAGTGAATTTTGGTTCTTTTAAGCTTAGTTAAAGTCCAATTTTCAGTATATGACAGATATTAGTCAAGTTTGTAGGGAATAGGTTGAGTTTAGATGGTTTTGTGTTGCATCTACAATAAATATAATAGTTCATCTGGAATATTTCGAAATGAAAATAATCTTTGATTATGTGAAGATGGTTTTGTGTTGCATCACAAGCTCTAATTTACAGGTTGTGGACCCCGGGCTTTGGGGGCCCATATGTCCTTTCTACGGATATCGAATGTCTTTATTAGTTTGCATAATGTGAGTATGTTTGACTTGGGGTGAGTCTAGTAGCTCAAAACCCAAGTAGAGAAGTCGCCACCGTGCTCTTTTCGAGAGCTCACGGAACCCCAGTAGGGCAGTAGGTCTAGCCTGAAGGCAAATTGACGCCATGGATAAGAAGCTCTCATATCTTTGGATTTGGGGACGAGGGCAAGGACAAAGTAGTTCACAATGCCCCCCGCGTATAGTGACCTCTACTTGGTCTCATATGTAATTTCATGGTTATAACATTGAATTATAACAGCTATATTTTAGGCTATCCTAAAAGCACATAGGAATTTGCTAGGCGAGTTTATTTAATGCACACGTATTTTTCTAATAACGTGCATTGGGTAATCACTTTAGGATTAATCAAGATTAATAGGTACTTAAGCCGATTGTCCAATAATTTATCTTTACTTATGTGAGAACATGCTTTTTCGGTCTTTTAATTAAACATGGATTTTAGGTGATTAGAAATAATAAACAATTAGCATGAAAATCACATAAACAACCCTAAAATATTGTTTCTACTTACAGTTAATTTTAATTTAAAGTCAAGGATTTCATGAATTTAATTAAACATAGTCAAATTTCTTAAATAAAGAAATTAAAACACATAAACTAACTCAATTAATTGTAGAACTCAAGATGTATATGTTGTTGATGTCGGCCTCGTGTAGAAATATCTTGCGTGCGGCAGTCAATACAACCCTTCTTATAATTATCCTGAAGTACCAAAAGTATTTGAAAAAGTATTTAGAGCTATTTTTGGGGAAAAGTATTTGTGTTTTGGGGAGTTTTGATGAATTAGTTGAATGCACAACCCCATATTTATAGGTGAAAACTGCAGCTAAATGTTATCCCCTTCTCCAAGAATATGTGTATTTTGAGAATATCTGGTGCTGGTATACGCAACTCTTGCACATGTGTTCAATTCCTGTGCATATGCGCAGCCTGCACTTATGCCATTTTCAAACTTCCATAACTTTTATCACATGAAGTTTCACGGGGAGTGAGACCTACCTTTGGAAAGACCTATGAATCTACTTTCCAATGCAAAAAGAATTAACGCAATGAGATTTTTAGATCGTGAGATATAATCAAAAGAACGACAAGTGGTCAAAAATCACTTTGAAATTATGGTATTTCAAGGTAATTATGCTCAAGGGTTGAACCTATTGCGACGTGGTATGCTATAATCATCAGCCTTTAGGTGGGGCCAAATGTAGGTATCTATAAGGTACAATCATACAAGGGTAAAAATTGTCATTTGACATTGACATGAGACCCATTTTGAGTCGTGTTATTAGGTCGTGCAAGTTGTGGGCCTAGTGGACAAGAATTTAGAAATTTCAAGATTCAAGCCCAAGTTGACGTGAACAACCTAAACCAAGAGGAAAATATATGCGAGTTGACCAGGCGTGTCTAGGCTAGGATAATCTATACCACACACATGTAGTGATCAGAGCCATTTTGCCCAATCTTCCTAGAACATAATGCAAATGTGTCAGACCCATCGCAAAGTCGTTGTATTCAATGCGAGCCATATTATGCCAAGTAGTAAAATTTACCCTTTATGCTTATGTTTTTCATTTTTTATTCATTTCTTAGTTTACGAAACATTTTTGAGAGAGATAGATAGAGTTGCAAATTTGTTAATTTTGCGTTATTATTCAAGTTTCTTGATCCAATTTAATTAAGTTCGTTTCTTAATCTTTGATTTCTTTTCTTTTTCTTTTTCTTTGTTCTCTTATTACTCGTATTTGTAAAATTTTGATTAATGTTTTTCGGTGGTTCTTGAGTATGATTTTGCAATCACTAGTTGATTTCTTGTTTTTTACATAGTAGTTGAATTCAAGTTTAACAAAGGTGTGCATCGAAGTCATTTTACCCTATTTTCCTCCATTTGACAGCCACCTCAAGGCAATAAAATACGAACCACGTTCAATCAAAAGCTCCTTAAACAAATCAAATTCTTTTTTTATATGTCACGAGTGTATGACCCTCAAGTTCAACAGTACAATTAAATTTATCACCCTTTATCGCAACATCAACACATTCCTTAGTTGCAATATTAGGATTTCGGCAAATGTAGTACGTAGAAAACATCAAAAAGTACATCTCTTTTACAACTATATATTTGATTATTTTTTGTAGATCTATAACCTAAATCCATGAGGTTCCAATAAAGATCAATTTGATTTTTAAAATTTGATATCAAAATGTTTAAACTCTCTTCTTTCAAGTTGAACGTCTTTTTAACCAAATATATCTAAGCTCTAATCAAATTTTGATCGGACTTTGTTAGGCTTATTAAGTTTATAAATAAACAAATTGCTTTTGTAACACTATGTATGATTTATAACATAATTTTTAGTTTTTACATTCCAAAAATACAAATTTTATAAAAAACATCTTTTTGTACAATTATCAAAATATAGAATTATCATTTCTAAATAATTGTAAAGTGTGCATACTAAAAAATTTGATATCAATATTGAATTACTTGTAAGGTGTTATGCAGTAAAATTGAAGTTTCAAAGTAAAATTGCCTTATACAAAGTTATAAAACAAAAAACAAATAAATAAATAATTAAAAACAATTGTAGCACTAATATCATGGTAATTAAAACTAAGAAATTAAGAAAAAATATATATATATAATACAAATATAATTATAAAACAGGTGGTTAAACATGTGGTGTGAGTAATGAATAAAAAAATTTAACCTTAATTCATCACCTATATATATTTCAGTTGTTTTGTGCAAGTTTTGCATTTGTTTTATAAACTGAGTGGAGCGTGATTGGGTTATTTACCATCCATTTTCATCCTAGAGTGAAGATTTAAGCAATACTCACGAAGCGAAGATAGATTTGAGTGCTTAGAGAAGTCTATTTTTTATGCTTTGAGTTCCATCGAACTAAATTAATTTAAGTGATGTGCAGCACAATAAGACAAATTAGTAAAATTAATAAACAAAATGCAGACATGATTTAACCAGACTTTAGGTTGACTTTCAAGTTCAAATGTCGATAATATTATCTAGCAAAAGTAAAATGATGACAAAGGTGAGGTATAACTTAGTTTATTAGAGATCTCCTCCAAATTAATTTCATGGGGGGGGGGGGGGGGGGGGG
>PYUH01000270.1:1529427-1547901 GCA_016808085.1 Suaeda aralocaspica
CGGGATCGAGTCTAATTATCTAACTTTGTGGCTCTCTTAATACGCGCACAGACACACATGCAAAAAAAAAAAAGTATAATGACGACCTAGTTAAATAAATTAATTACGTAATCTCAATCCATATCATATCCAATCTCAATACCTCCAAGTAACAACTTGTCTCCACCATCGGTAAAACATTAAGCACTTTTTTTTGTCAACTTTTATTAATTATCCTTACTATTTTGGCCCGAGCGATGCCCAGAGTCATTTATGATTGTCAAATATGTTTTTGCTAGCTTTTCATAATGTGTTTTTATATGTAATGTGAAATTAAAAGTCGATGGTTAGTTGTGACATGCATGATAAGTTGTTCAATAGCTAAAACAACGACAAAGTATTGGGGATAAAATTAAAGTAACAATCTTACAGGTTTTGGCAAAAGTAGCATATACAAGATGTATTATGTTTTACATGAGATATTAAAAAACATCTAATAGTACTGAATTGGTGATTAAACTCTCAAATATGTGTGGTTTTATGGTATTCTTCCTCTTCATTTGAGCCTTGTTGGTGCTTAATTAATCTGATTTAGTATAGTTTTAGCCTATTTTGTTTTCTTTGGTGATTTTGCTAAGTTTTGTTGATTTTTAGTAATTTTAAGGTATTTTGCCTTAAATTTATCTTTCCGTGATTATTAGGCTTGAATTTGGTTTTCATGGTGATTGTTTAGGGATGCAGAACTTGACTTTGAATTGCAAACATGGAGAATTTGGGAAAAATTGTGCAAAAGAATGAAGAATAGAAAGAGGAAGAAAGTGGAAAGCCAAATAAAGAAAAGAAGAAGCAAAATAGTCCCAGAAAAATCCTTCTATGTATGCGCCTGCAACCTCAAAAGCGCAAAGAAGTGAACATCCGTGAGGGGTTGCACCCACATAAGTCAAAACCCGTGTGCCTCAGATAATTGCATTTTATACACATAATTTACCCCTGTTTTCGCTTGATTTTGTGGCTCTGATCTAGGTTGCATGGAGTCGGAAACGGGGTCGAAAACGAATACGGATACGGGGACTGAAAACGGCTACTCTAAAAAATATTGTTAATGGGTACGGTAAATTATAACATGGAGAATCGGAATCATCCCCAATACGGGGACGAATTAGGTTCGGAAACGGCAACCTATTAGAAGTACCCATGCTACATAGGCTCTGACTTAGCTCTTAATCCGGAGCTATATATGCTTACATGTGTGTTTCTAGTGTCACTTGTGCTTTGTTTATAGTTTTGCAAGATTTCAATTTTTTGCATTGGTTTCCAAGCATCATATTTGTTACATAATTAGAGAATAGAAGAAGAGTAGGGTGTTTGTTAGATATTTGTTGCTTTCTTCCTCTCCAAGTAGTGGTGGAGGTAAGTACGTGGTGGTGGCAGGTGGATGGAGGTTAGTTGTTGATAGTGGATTGAGGTTAGTTATTGCTGCTATGCAATTTCTTTTTATTTTTAAATTAGATATAAGTAACTGGCTAAGGTATGCATGTTACTTAAAATTGCATTATACCAATGGTAAATACGCTATAGGTAACAGGCTCCCATATTGGACATTACATAAAACATAGCACCGGGCTGCTTTAGTTTACAGTCATTGTTAAGGCATGTTGTGTTGTTTTAGGTAACAACCAATGCATGTTTACCTGAATGAATATGCAATACAGTATAGCTAACTAGCGAAACCGTTACCTAAAGCTTGTTTTGATCCATTACCAATAGCATTTTTTCCACTACTGATACGAATTACGGCTTATTGTTTTCATGATCTTCCGCTGGTAATATAATCAAGTTCCATAAGAAATACAATATTGTTGTAAAGGCTAACTTAAGTAGTGAACTACCAACGAATAAACATTGATTCATTATTAATTTATGATTATTAATCAACTTCCATAAGATTGAAAAATACAATGTTGTTATGGCTAAGTTAACTACCAAGGAATAAACTTTGATCCAGGGCTGTTTGGTTGGGAGTATTCAGCAAAGGAAAAGGAATCAACTCCTTATTCCCTTTGGCTTTTTTTTTTTTTTTATTGCTTTCCCCACTTCATTATTGACTAAGTTAAAAGTGATTTTTTTTCCCTCTTCTCCCATCAAACCACCCCTCATTATTTTATTGGTTACTACTTACTAGTAAGTGTGTCTTTATCAGCTTAATTGCGCATATCCTTAAGATTCTTTTAATGCCCATGTTCAATTGCTCATATGCACCCAACTTTCTAGCTTTGGTACAAGCAGAACGAGCTAGCTCAACACGACTTTAGACTGACACAAGCATGCTAATCCAACTCAACATGTTTTACGGTCAGATGTGTGGTATACTGGCATGGCCCCCTGGCCGGAAACTTGTTTAGCATGTTCTATGCTCAACTAATTACATAACGAGAGGCATAGATGCAGACCGTACCTAGCTCTACACCTCTTGCCCTCTACTAGTCCTAACTTCGATAACATGTCACTACCACCTTACAAATGGTCTCAATCTTCAGAAATCAAAACCATGTCGCATATCCTCCTCTCCTCCGGTCCTCATAACAACACATTACTTGCTTTCAAAATATACAAACAAATTGAGGTACATTATAACACATACACACCAAACTAGCATACTTCAATCAATAATCTCACATTAAAACAATGCTATGAAAAAAGTGAATACTATTACAAACTAGCAACATAGTAACATTAGTAATAGAGGCCAATGCAAAAAACAAATTAAGACTCATAGTGAAAAGCTCAAAACAATGTACTCAATTTTACATCAACAAGCAAAAATAACAATACATTGATTGATACATCAATTTCTACCCAAAGGCAATGATCTACAAGAATAAGTCTCCCTAAAATCAGACTTCTTCTTAGAAGAAGTAAACAATGAGGCATAAACCTGCTTATTCGCATTCGGTGGCGCAACATCAACCGCCTTAAACCTCTTTTTTGCCGGCACATTAACATCACCA
Organism: Suaeda aralocaspica; assembly: GCA_016808085.1. Lineage (NCBI taxonomy): Eukaryota > Viridiplantae > Streptophyta > Magnoliopsida > Caryophyllales > Amaranthaceae > Suaeda > Suaeda aralocaspica. The sequence goes on from PYUH01000270.1 coordinate 1,532,415, forward strand.
ACCGCACTCGCAACATTCCCATCAACAACCGCAACCGCAACCTCAACCTCACTCTCAAACCCATGCTTCTTCCCACTCACTTGAACACCACCATCACAACCATCATCACTAGACTTCACTCCATTTTTCGATTTCGCCTTCTTAACCTTTACACTACCTCCCTTCTTCTCCCTCTCAATTTCCTTCATTCTAACCATCTTCTCCCTCAAAACCTCAACCTCCTCATCACTCCCATTAATCACAACCTTATCATCCTCCTCGAATTCGGTATGACAAATAAGACAACACGACGATTTCACTTCCCTTAAAGCCTTCCCACTCAAAACATGTCCACACTTTCGCAACGCATAGAATTTACACTTGCCATTAAAACTCAACCCCGAAATCGGACACTCGAACTTTACATTATCCATTTCACTCCTCCCTTCGGTCAAATGAATTGATATCAAATCCTTCAACCCTCTAATATACAACGAATACGGTTTCGGTAAATTTTTCGCTAACAAAGCTTTAACAACAGCTTCTTTATTAAACACATTACCTAGATGATCAATCACACATGGCGGTTTCAATGGCTCGAATGATAGGGCACACGTCATCCACTTCGAGAGGCGTTTTTCGTTGGGGTCCACTTTATCTGGTTTCTTTTCAGCGTACATGTTAAGGTAACAGTCACGTGACTCTGCACCTGTTGCTCCGCCATCGCCGCCACCTCCGTTGAGCCTACAATGGAGATTTAGCGTTGAAAGAGGGGTAATTTTGGAATTTTGGATTGTTGATGATTTGTGTAGGATTCTACCGTTTGATGTTAAGAAGAAAGATGATGAATTGAAGGGAATTAGGGTTTTGATTAGATCGTTGATTGTTTGGTTTGGATTTAGGGTTAGGGTAAAATTGGGGGTTTTTGAAATTGGTGAATTGATGAATAATTGGATGTTTTGATTAATTTGAGAATCCATTTGATCGATTAATTGATTGACGAATTTGTGAAAGTTGAATTTGGGGGGAAATTTTGGGGATTTTTATTTAACAACTGAGGAAGTGATGAAGAAGATTGTGAGATTATCGAATTGAATAAGGAAAGAATTTGAGTATGGCGGTTTGAGTTAATGGGCCTGTATGAATCAGGTTATTGAGAAAGCCCAGCCCAATGTTTGAATGATTTGAGTTTCATCTCAATGAGTCATTAGTCCATTACTTGATAGCCATGGTCACCGTACAATCAAACACGGTCTAAAAAAGAAAAAAAATAGGCACTCCCTGACGAGAAAGGTTAATTTTATAAATTGCGTATTGGGAGATGCGAAAAAGCAAATGTAGCAAGTAATAAAATACTGAAGGAGTATTATAAGTCACGAAGCAGGAAAGCAAATTTTGATAAAGTTGAAAATGGCAACTTCTAAAATAATTGGCATGTGAAACACGCTTTTTTTACGGTTTACAATAATACCGTGTCCTACCTAAATTAAGTGCGGATAATATATGTATAAATAGCAAATCACATGGCATTTTCGTAAATAAGTTGAAAACTTTATTATCAAACTACCCCTTAAAGTGCATATAAAAAGACGACTTTACCCCTGAATTTTTAACATATTACCTCAAGATGTCATTGTAATATACAAAATTACATATCACATAACATCATTGATCTTTCCTACACCCCACGTAAATAAGCTATCACTCATTGTAAAGCTTTAGCTATTTAATGCTTTTAGTAGAACAACAAAAACACAGAAAGTACTTGTACTCGCCTCAAACATTCATTCGGTCGAAACTCGAAACAAACAAAACAAAACAAAACAAAACGCCGCATATTAATAATTCAGTTTTATTTTTGTTGTCACAAATTCCACCATTTTCATACCTTTTTTCTTCCAATCTTCAACTTTCATACACTTTTTAATCTCCAGGTAAATCTTCTTCGTTACTCCTTATAATTAATTCATACTTTTTTTACTTTTTATTCATTACTTCCAATTCAAACTTTAAAATGCAGCAAAAAAAAAATTAAAATTAAAATCTTCAAATTCAATTTTATTAATTATTCAATTTCTGTAAAGGTAATTTAAGTCAAGATGAATCAAACAAGTAGCAAAGGAGGAAAAATGAATAATGCAGTAACACAATCACAATTTCAAGAATCACAAACTGATGATTTCTTTGAACAAATGTTGTCAACTATTCCTTCTTGGCCAGCAAACCCTCATGAGCTTTCGTCTCCGAATTCAAACCCTAATTCTGATCCTACTACCAATGAATTGAACTCAAAATCCGATGTTGTTTCGGCTGCATTTCAAATTGGTTTGGATGATCCATCAATGGGCTCTGAATTCCGCCACCACCAGCAGCAGTTGAATGAAGTTGCTGCGAAATCTTTGTTAGGTTTGCAACAACAGCAGCAGTTTATGAGGTCTGCTGGCGAGGCGATGTTAGGTTTGCCATTGAGTGTTGGTAACCCTGATTCTGTTGATGGTTCTGCTTTTAATTCTCAGGTTTGTATGCAATGCTGTTGACTTGATTAATTAGTTGCTGTTATTGTTGACTGCGGTGACAAGTTTTGTGTACTGTGTACCAGTTTTCATTAAGTAGTTGCTGTTTTTGTTGATTATGTGTTTTGTGTCGAGTCTTGTGCACTATGTACGACTTTGAATTGGTTATATGGACTAATGTGTTGGACTGTTGGTGTATATGGTTGATGCTTTTATTTTTAACTATATCAACAAGGTTTTTGGATATTACTCCGTCATTTAGTAAAAATTACTACCTTCGTTTCACATTATTTGCGATGATTTGACATAAAGTATAGAAAAATAATGTCTAATTGTTGCAAATAATGTGAAACGGAGGTAGAAATTCGTTTCTGGAAAAAAAATGATACACCTTTGTTTCATATTAAATGTAACAATTGAATTTATTATGTACCTTGAAAAAATGTCAAATTGTTTTACCGAGGTTTGGTAGGTTACAATTATGGAGCCAAAGTTGTTTTGTAGACGTAAGCCTTGTGCATTGTACAATTCATTTTATATGTTGATCAGCAGATGATATTTTACTGATGTTGTGTGGGTGTATAGGCAGCAGCAGAAGCTTCAGTTCAAGCATTGTACAATGGATTGGCAGGGTCACTGCACGCGAATGCTCAATCTGCCGATCAGCAGCATTTTCATCCTCCTCCTCCGCCTTCTCAGGTTCTCTTTTACTCCCTGATCAACTTAACCATTTGTTTCAAATTAAATTTGAGTGAATGAACTATTATTATGTACTCTGCGATTAAAAGATGTTATGTGATATTGTAGGGAGTGTCATTGGGCGGAGGTCCGAAAGGGGGAATGAACCAAGCACCACCAGTGAGTGCATCAACAGGAGGGAGTAGTGGAGCTGGAGCCCCTCAAAGACAGAGAGTTAGGGCTCGCAGAGGCCAGGCCACTGACCCCCATAGCATCGCCGAAAGAGTAATTCCACTTTTCTTTTTCTATAGTTTTGTTTTCATTGTTTGAATCAGAAATATGTGCCTGATATGGAGAATGAGTTCATTCTCTGTGCTGGGTTGAATGCTGATTATGGAATTTTTGGTTTGAATGCAGCTCCGAAGAGAAAGAATTGCAGAGAGAATGAAAGCGTTGCAAGAATTAGTACCAAATGCTAATAAGGTGACTGCCTTCCATTTTCTATCTATTTAGTTTGAATTTCACACCTGTAATTCTGGAAATACGATTATTTGTTCATTAATATTAATTAAGCGGAATAAAAATTTATAAATTGATATTTGTAAAAGTATAGGTTGAGCCGAATTCAATAAAAACACCCGAAGTTGTTCCACTTAATACCATGTTTTTCTAATCTTTTTATGTGACCATTTATTGTTCATAACCTATTTTATATGTAAACGTAAATTAATCAATTATATGATTATATGCCCATGAATCAACTTAGTTGAGACAAAGGCATGCAAAGTTGGGACTTGTGAAGGGTATATTCCTTTCTGATTAGGGGCAGCAATTGCCACTGCCCGACTCTTAAGCACAACATAGTTATGGTGATTTGTTTTAAATGATATCATTTTTTAATAGATTTGCTCAGAATTGAGGGCATGCCTCTTGAGGTCAGACCGTTGCTAGTATATAATATTATCAGTGTCACAGTATCACATTAAATTACATAGCTAAGATGGATGTACATGTGTAATAACTTTTTTCTTGGTATAATCTATTACAATACTCGCTCTGTCTCTCTTAACTTTAATATGCTTTTGTCGTAGTTATGTATGATCTTGTAATTTCGTTATGTTCATTTGATATCAATTTTGGCTAATAAGTAATTAACAATATTACATTAAATTTTGTGAAATAATGCAATGACAGACGGACAAAGCCTCTATGCTTGATGAGATCATCGATTATGTCAAATTCCTCCAACTCCAAGTCAAGGTAATCTCTCTTCCTATCTCCCACAGTACCGCTTATGTTCAACTCATTTTTATATTATACTTAACATAATAGTATTTGACCTTTTGGATCAATCTTGCTACTTATTTGATCTCATGTCACATGCCAGTATGTAACATATCCAAAAAAATATGTTATACGGTGTACTTTTTTTGTTTACTTGTTTAGTATGGACAATAATGGGGGACAACAGGTCCATCGCATGATATTCCTTCTTGTTAGAAACCGAGTACTGAAATACTATGTAAGATTCTAATGTTTGTATGGCCCAATTACAAGATAGAATTACGGAGTACTAAAGATAGTTATCTTATCAAAATAATGATTTTAATTAATACTCTATGAGTAATACAATTATAAACTCGTGAAACCGAAAAGCGGGTTTGCAGAATCTCAATAATTGTATTTAGCTTAGGCATGTTGGCATGATCTTAAGCTAAAAGTGTTCTGTTTTACGCTGGCATGATGGGCTCAGGTACTAAGCATGAGCAGATTGGGAGGTGGAGCCCCTGCAGCTCCACTGGCTGCTGGCATAAATTCCGAGGTACTAAAACCTTATGAACCTGTTGTTTGACAGATTAGTGCTGTATATACATTATGCGCCATTAAAAGGTGAACATAAAAATTATATTGCATCTGTTAAACAGGGAGGAGTAGGACAGGGCAGTAACAATGGTAACCAGACAACGCCAACTAATGATGGCATGACAGTAGCAGAGCATCAGGTAGCAAAGCTGATGGAGGAAGATATGGGTTCAGCCATGCAGTATCTTCAAGGAAAGGGGCTTTGTCTCATGCCCATATCCTTGGCCACTGCCATTTCCACCACCACATCACTCGCTCGTACTCAAAGTCGATCACACACTGATTACAATGGGATTCAGCAGGATGTTCACAGCAGTCAGCATCATCATTCCCTTCTCCCATCAATAACGTCATCCAACGTTGAAGGAGACCACCCCACTCTTGATTCTTCCATCAAGGACCCTTCTAATTCCTGATCTCATCTTTGTAACCAGCTCTTCCATCCTCTTACCTACCTAGTACCTACCTAACGACGAAATTTTACTTTTGTGCAAATGTAGCTGTCATATTGTTAGCCTAGCTCAAATTGCCTAACTATGTTAGGTTTACACGGTCATAAATGAAAATGAATATCAAAAGAAGGAAGATTTTGCAGGTGTAGGTATCCTAGGAAAGGTTAGAATAGATAATAGGCCGTCCATTCGTCCAACAAAAAGAAATTACTCCATATTTTGCGCTTGTGTGAATGTGATTCCGCCCATGTTGTGTATGCATGAACTACACCTAAGGTCAATCCTAACAGCCAACATCATCACCAACCGAAATATACCTAGATACCGAATGAAGCTTCTCTTAAAGAACCGATTCTTACATTCCTTTATTTCTTTTATAAATATATGTAGTGAAATCAATTTTTTTTTAATATTTTTTACTTCAATTACATAATAAACTAAGTGGAATCTATAACACATATACAAAAGAGGGCTTCTACTATATAAGTAGTTGTGTTATGATTTTATATACGTAGTGATTCATAAGTAACATTAAAAAAATCAAGAGTATTAAAATAAAACGAAGTATTTGCAAATTTGCAATGGACCCAACAATCCTACCAATATTCTCTGCAAAACTGTATTAGGGATCCACAGCACCTATAGACCTACCAATCATCATGAGACATAGACAGTAAAGAAAAGAAATGCTGCATAACCAAATTAACCTACGGAGCAGTCAGGAGAAGGGAACATAACTAATACATAGTACTAAGTACTTATACTCACCATGGCTGCAGCTTGCAGTTTGGACTTTGGCTACAGCAGCAATTGTTAGCTAAGCAGACAAACATGAGGATATTTTTGGTTACGAGGGTATTGGATTAAGGGGCACAAAAGAGGACAAATTGACGAATAGAGGTATCGTCCGTTAATAGTAGTAGTATCATAATCCACGAATTTGGTTTATTTTGTGTGGGAACTATTGTAGTACATATTTGAAAATTGGATAATCAATTTCACCTCACACTGCCATTACTCGATCTCATCTATATGCATTTTCTGCATTTTGTACTGAATTACTCATGAAATTCATTACTTCAAATCCAAGCATGCTCTAGAAGATTATTCAACTGAAGCAGCAATTATTTAATTGACATTGACATAAAGCTATATACACAAGTCCCATTAAGGCATTAACTGTCTAACTACATGAACAGATCAGATCAGATTAAGCATTGTTAAGTTGTTAGCATCAGAGGTATTCAAAGTCAAAGAATGATGAATCTCTTTCACCTTGAAATAAGATTATAATGTCACCTTCAAAAAGAATGATGAATCTTTGTGGAAGAGGTTCAGATAAATTACAACGTCTAACCTTATCACGTCTCCCCTCCTCAAAACCAAAAAAGGGCATGACAAACACGTTAATACGCTATGTTGCCAACTCACTATGATCATGTTACAACTATGGATTACATATCATACTTGCAATGTGCAATCAATTAGCAACCTAGCATAATACGAACCACCATTCTCATGGTCGTTGAAAGTTAACATCCTCGGAACCAGCTTTTTAACTAACTAAGAGCCCTTTGGATAAACGCAGGCCAAAGCCAAAACAACAGTTCTGTTCCCACTAGCTATTCATTGAACTTCCTACTCTACACCTGATACTTAATTATACGATTTGACATAATGGGAAACATTTGCTAAGTCAAGGTGGAAGATAAAAGGAAAATCCAGGAATGTAATGGACAGACAAACTCTTGAATCCATATCCAATTCTCCTGCTGTTCTGCTGATATGGATGAGTTCCTAATAATCGTTCCTATGTTCAGTCACTCTGGCAGGATCAATTTCTTGTACAAGTGAAAATTCAAGAGCTAAGGCTTAAGACTGCCTGCTGTAATATCAATTGGCAACATCACAATATTCCGCCTTTAAATACTGTATTTTTAAACATTACAAAAAATATCCTTGATTATTCACCACTTTGAGGAGTCCCTCAGTATATAAAAATAACTAGCTTTAATGATTTTCAAGTTCAAGTACTCGATAAAGAATAATGGTAGAAGAAGAAAAGAGCAAAGGAATCACATTGAGATGGTCCTACATAAAACTATTATAAACAATCATTGACAGACTCATCCCAAGGGCTTTAGAATGTAGAAGCTAAAGTTCAGCAGTTCAAGAACACCCAAAAAGCAAAACCTCAAGTTCTATGATGATACAACAAGAACAACAACAAAGCTGTAGTCCCAAAATAATTTGAGAATGGCTTAGACATAAATCAAATGAGGAATTAAGAAAATCATATGCATAAATCTGTTCATCATTCCTTATTTAACATCAAATTCTCTAGAAGCCCCAACAACCTCATAAACAAATAAACAATCACCCTCACCCAAATTTATTTTGGTGTTCCTCTAACTCTAGCCTTCTCATCTTTGCCACTCCTCGAGTCCCTTTACCGGTGCGCTACTCAAACACTGTCTTATATGAAAAAACTAACTTACATGATTTTCCCTCATCAACAACCCCTGCCTTGTTTCTAAATCCTAATAACCTCATTTCTTATTTTCCAAATAAGCTTTATATGGTAATTTGATAAAAAAAAAATTCCCAAGCCCTAAACACCAATTGTTATCATTAACAAACTAATGCAAAGAACAGTATTTAAAACAAGCAATAAGAAGAATGGCGGTACAATCATCCTAATTCCTCATTATCCTAATAAAAATCCTATATTGCTCCCCTCGAATTATTAGGTATCCTTGAGCTCGTGTTCTGACCAAGAAAAATCAGAATTATTTCCAGTTTCTGGGAATAATGTGATCTTAGACTTAGGGTTTTAATAGGAAGCAGTCACCACAAATGTCCCCAAAATCACATCTACCGTTATTAGTACAATAAACATAAATATCCACCCTAACCAATCAAACTACTTAATTCCTATGGTTACTTCTGGTATCTGGCACAATTTAAATCTTCTATCACTAATTTACAATCCATAACCTAGAAAACTAGAATACAGGACAAGTTATCTTCAAATGGACCTCAAATCTGCGGGTCCACGGTGAACCCCAGTTATGGTCAAATTACAAGCATTAACACATGTCCAAAACACTATCCATAATGGCCATACGTCTTACAATCCGACTTTATTTTCTAGCAAGAAGTAACATACATTCTGATACTAACCATGTTCTGTGTATGAAAGCTCAAACTACTCCCAAGAAAAATTCTCATCAGAATCAATAGTAATGTCACCTAATGCTTCAATCTCATATACCAATCAACCTTCCAACCAAGTAACCAGTTATAGTTTTCAATCAATCATTCAATTAATCAAAGCCTTAGTCCCACAATTGGAGTCAACTACATGAACCAAAATTTGTCATTCCATGTTTTCAACCACGTAAATTTCCTCCTCCATTCCCTGCGATCGAAAACCTCATTGTCCTTCAAATCCAACAGCTTCATATCTTTTCTAACACCTTCCAACCAAGTCAAACTGCACTTTTCACTTTTCAGCAGAAGAGATGCTTCAGGTCTCAAGTATATTACAACTCTATTGGGTAGTCTTGATCCTAGCTTTCATATATCTCTACTTGATGGCAGTTTGAAAATCTGACAGATATAGTTATCTACTGAGCCAAACATGTACATGAAATGGATAAAACTATGTTCTTGGACAGGCACTTCGAGTCAAAAAAAAAAAGGAAAAAGAAAAAAAAAAGATTTTAATAAACAAGCAATTTCTCATATTCTGCAGCAAGCATGAGAGAACTACACTAGAAAACAACAAGAGGGGAAAACAAAGTCTTTCAATGGAGACTGGAGAGTCTAAAGTCCAATGTCTTCTGTGCTCTCCTCTTAAGTCATTCAAGCATCATCTACTAAACCTTTCTTTTACATTTAAGTATGGTACACAATCAAACACCATCAAATCTAGAAGGATAAAACACAAGGTGGTACGAGTTTGCAGCATAGACTGCACACCACAATGAGTCAAGCGGTCATCCTTGAAACACTTAACTATCATCTTTCAAAAAAAGTTTCCATCTACAAATTACAGATGACAGCTTCTTCCTATGCAATTTATATTGGTTTGAGCTATATAGCTATCATCTTTGGCGATAAGGCAACTGTGAGCCCATTTTTAAGAGACACTTAACACTTCAAGGCGTGTTCGTGTTTGATGTTGATGACAGCGATCAGGCAGCAGGGATCTTAACATCATGAGAGCCAATCTAAGTATCATAAACTCTCCCAATGTCATACCAAAAATAAAACCATTTAGAGTTCATATGATCAGATGAAGGTTCATGGAAGACAAGTTCAAAAGTTTCAAATATGCATGATTTGGAATCAAGCAACAATAATATATCAAAATGTAAATCCTAAATTCCAGAACACAGGGTCTGCATATCCACAAAGATCTCTCTATTTAGCCCTTCCAAGTGCAAGAGAATCCCTTAACCTCATTTCTTCATTTCATATTCACCTACATTCAATCCAGTCATTTGCAGCCTCCCTTGGCTTCTTTCAAAATCCTTATAATCCCAACTTTCCACTTTCTAAGTTATATTTCCCCTATATACAACATCAAACACGCCCCAATCCTCATATCCCCCTAGATACAACATCATACATTGGAATCACACTACCTTATGAATATCTTCACTTTAGGTTTTAACTATAAATGAATCTCAAGCATATATCATAACATTTGCATTTCTATCATAATAAATCTTCTTAATATGATCCAAGTATATAGGTACACTAAATGACTCATAACTTGACCCATCCATACTGAATTTTATGAGCTACACCTTATACAATTTTTTGTACCTCCGTAAATTGGACCCACGACACTTGAAACACTCAATTATGTAAATTCTTACCATCTAAGATTATAAGGTCACTACATCTTCACTAGCTCTTTCTTGGTACAAAACCAGTACTCCACGTACTTAAATTAGCTACAAATAAGGTAGGTAAAACAATAACAAAACATAGCTATGCTGAACAAATTATCAAAGCAACCATCAAGCTAAAACTCCCCACAATCCGAGAAGTGCTTCCAAGATATCTCTCATTTGCTGAATAAAACTTTAACAAACTTCCCTTTCCCTTCCTACTAAAATCCATAAGTACCTCCCTTGCTATTGTATATTTGTATTGGCAACTCTCCGGTGATGCGCTGGCGCCAACTTCCCCTTCTCTCTCTTCCTCAAACAAGTAAACCTCTCGTCCTCAAAGAGAGCAACACATATAACTTTGGAGTCTTGCCCTAACTAACTGACTTAGCCTAAACCCCTGAAATTTTGACCCATATGATAACTTAAACACGAAGGCAACATAAAATTTATTACAACATCTAGCGGAAGGTGTGTCAAGGAAGGAAAAGCAGAGGATTATCCATAGTTCTTGCCAACCTGGCAGACTATAAAAAATTTTCATTAACTTTCATAATAAAAAGATAATACAAAGTTATTTTACATCGCCGCATAATAGCGAAAGAAAAGAAAAGAGGTTATAAAAAAATAAAAAAAAAGAATAGGCAAATAAAAAGACTTATTGTCAAGTCACGCGTGTGACAAAGGAAGGTGGTGAAGTTTTTATTAAGAGGATACAAGGCAATGATACGCTAGCAATGCATTACAAATTTCGAGAATATTGAAGTCAATACTTAATAAAAAGGCCATGTTTGACAGTTGACACTCAATCACTAATTGTCAATCAAAATACTTGAAATCCATCCAGTACACATCCCATGTAAAACAGCGGCCTGGACAGGGTAAGATGTAACATGGCCTCACCCTTGGCAATTTTAGAGGTTTTTTCCTGAACCAAATAGAATACTTCAGCAACAAAGTGAACTAATAACAACAGCATTAGATAAAAGGAGAACAAAAAATTTCACAATAAGCTGAAATAATCACTCAACCAGTCATTTGGATGTTATATGGAGCACAAGAAGGTAACATCCGAGGTCTGGTCCAAGTTATCATCCATCACTTGGAAATGAATATGTGCATAATCGACAAGTGAAACAGTATTTAGTCATCGTTAGTGCAAGTGTGACCTCAGGTACAAACATAACCACTGACTCAACCGTCCATGATACACTAAAAAAACCAAACAGATATCGAGTTCTTGAAGGCTTTTGCCTTAGCAATGTAGTCAAGCATTTGTATACCACTAATAGGAAAAAACCACAAACACTGAACAAGAAATAAATAGCACATACACTATGACAGCTGCAAACAACTAATCGGTCACACAACGAAAAACTAAGGACAATTCCATCCCAAGCAAAAGCATATTCGTATATTATGTATAGGTCAAATTGTTCAATGGAAGGTTCATCATATTCTATCTAACCTAACAAACTACATCATATCAAAATGCTTGTAATGCTGCAATAAGGAATGCTTGTAACTGCGAAAAAAAGTTCTAATTAGCAGAAGGCTTGATGCTGAAAGACTGTGGAAGAGTTAACGGACCTCGCCTCGACTCATTATCATCCAAAAACCTTTGCGCTTTCTTCTTCGAACAATACAATCGATCAAAATGCTTCACCTACAATCAATCAATCAAACACAAATTCAATTAGGTTTTCAACAAAACATCAAAAATCAATCACAAAACATCAAAATTAGGTCAAAATCAAACAACAATTTCACAATTTCATAACCATACCCATGCAGGTCGACAATTCTTCTCGTAATTAACCCTAGATTTCTTGCATTCAGAAGGATAAAGAAGACCAACGGAAGCAATTTCGTTCGCAGTTTTTCCAGATTCTTTCTCCAAACAAGCGTAGAATGCATCGCGAGCCTGAGAATTCAATCATTCATTGAAGAAAACTCAAATTTTCGCCATTTTTGAAAGATGAAGATGAAGATGAATTTTTTTTTTTGAATTTTGCAGTAGTGTTGTACCTTGTAGCAAGCTTCACGCGCGTTTGCGAGCACGTCGGTGTGAACTGTGTCGGAGTTTTGTGAACCGACTAGATTTGCCGCCATTGTTGCTTCTTGTGGTTTCTTGATTTACAAGTTACACTGAAATTGTGTTTCTTCTTTTTTAAAATAATTTGTTTCAGTGATGCAAATGTTATGGATTACCAGAGGAAAATGGTGAAGCGGTGATCATTTGAGAATATGGGGCAGATAGTGGGGTCATATTTATGGGCCTAAATTTATGATCCGTTAGTTTTTGGGTATTTCTGTTATTTTTATATTTATAACATATTGGAGCCGAAAATGAATAATGCTGGCTCAAATGCTCAATACTCATTTATGCTTAGCAAAAATTTGAACAAAAGCTTCTTGTTGTGAAGAAGCAAATTATATTATATGCTAGTTCTAGAGTTTTAATAAGATGCAATCTTTGTTAAATACATTGATATTGTATTTTAAAAATCAATTATGCCATATGCATTGAATCATTGTTTCGAGGAGGAAAAAAAAAGCTAAATAATGAAAAGAAGAAGAACGAGAAGAACACCAATATGCTATTATTGTTATTGTTTAAGTTATATTATTTTTTATTTTTTGATAATTTATTAATTTGATTATAATAATAGAGTTATTATATAATTTGTAGTTGTTTTTTTATAAAATTTAAATAATTTACAAATCTTTATGTAAAAAAATATCTAAGTAATTTATTTAATATTGAGATTTATGATTTTATTTTATTTAGTACACTTGTTTAATGTACAAAGCTTGCAATCAAATAGTGAGAATCTTATATTATGTTATTAGTTGTAGAGTTTTTTCTTTAATTGTTATAGAGTTATTTCCTTAGTTTTATTTTATATTGTTTGGAGTTTGATTGGGTGAGTGTCGAGACGATAAAGAACCAAAAGAGGGACTACGTAACACAAGTAACAAGTTAACTTAATAGTCTCTTATATGTGCTTTTCTATTAAAAAATAGTACAAGTATACGACTATGAGAGTAACTGTAACACATCTATTAATATGACTATGATTCCATAGTCCATAATCCATATGTACACGAGGGAGTTCAGGCACAATACAAGTATACAACCAGTATATTTATTAGTAATTGTTGAAGGCCAACTATACTTGTGTAGTGAAGTTATAGGTAGTGACTAGTGTACACGTTCAATCAACTTATCTCATCGACATCATTTCCAAGAAGAGTTTAATTAAAAGCTTTTCTTTAATTTCCTTTGATCCAATGAAGTTGGTACTCTGCCTCTATTTCTTGCCACGTGTCTTAAGTGAACATTATTGTGTGATGATTCAGTTTGTTCTTCACTGAAATCTTGTGTGATCATTGATTGTTGATAGTAACGAAGAGCCACAAACAACATGAAAGCTGACATACAAATAAAGTTGATTAGCATCATCGACTCAATCTTGAAATTTACTAGCATTGTAATTAATGACTAATGATTTAATCATGTGTGTCTTCAATTTTTATCACGTAAGTTAAAGATCTCATTTTTATAATCAAGACTGAACTTTTCAACTTGTTCTAAGATTTCTCCTTAATTTTAAAATAAAAAATGGTTTACCTGCCCAAGCACGAGCAACAACAGAAGAAAAATTCCAAACAAGAGTGAAGATTCCAAACGCTAGAGCTTTTTTATGTGAGCATGACTCCCATGCATCTCGAAACCGTCCAACCCAAAAATTGCCTGAAACGTACAGAGTAACACAAGGATTTTGTTCGTGAGTAACTTTTTACGGAATCTTACTTCACATACTATTATACTACGTAAGTACATGTATGTCTTTCACCTTTATTTAAAACTCAATTGTAAGATCATTTAAGGATAAGCTAAGTGTATCATCAAGAACTTTAATACTACATAAAATATTCCAAAGTAGTATCAATCATCTCTCAACATACGTAGTATATAAATAAGAATTATTTCTCTACATTTTTTTTCCCGCATTCACCAATTTATTGACAATTTCTCGATTCGTGTACACAAAAATGTCTATGGCCATATGGGGCAATGAATCGGAGAGCCAAAGACACTGGCATTTTAGGACAAAGGGGTGTTAAGTTGTTAGCTTAGATACGGACTATTTCCGGCTTGTAGCGTTAGAAGTTGATAGTTTTAGGCGTTGGGCTCCGGTATACAGTAATGCAATTGCAAGCAGTAATGTAAGGCACTAAAGACGTACAATGTTACAGATTGCCACTTTGCAAACTAACTGTCCAGTGCTTTATTATCTTTATTAGTAGAAACCGTTAGTTACTTCTAGAGACCAGAGCCAACATTTCATGTGTTTGTTTGCCCATGGCCCCATGATGGCTACAAAGGTAATTAGGTAGGTAGTAAAGTGGGCCTAAATGCATCATTATTCATTATATCATCACTTTTTGTTGATAGTTGCGGTTGCTACGTACCCAACTACCCATAACCAAACCAACAAACAAAGCAATTGTCAAGGCCCACTTTACCATTTGCTATTCCCTCCGATTTTTTGTTGTAACAATTGAATATTTTATCTCTTACAAATAGCATTCAATTATTGCAACTAAAAAACGAAGGTAGTACTTTTTAAAGCTGCTAAATGTATTACTAATCAAGAGTGTATATTCTTCACAGAATAAGATTATTTGCACTGAACGTGTTAGAATTTATACGTATTAGTTAGAA
The DNA here is from genome assembly GCA_016808085.1 of Suaeda aralocaspica. Classification (NCBI taxonomy): domain Eukaryota; kingdom Viridiplantae; phylum Streptophyta; class Magnoliopsida; order Caryophyllales; family Amaranthaceae; genus Suaeda; species Suaeda aralocaspica. Next base: position 1,547,536 of record PYUH01000270.1, read on the forward strand.
ACTAATCGAAACTAGTATAGCGAAAGATTTTGAAATCAATTTTAATCTATTAGTCGATCTAACCAACAACCAATATATAACAGAATTATGAATGATGATGGATGTGTGCAAGATATAGAAAGGTAAAAAAAAAAAAAAAATGAGTAAAGAAATTTTACCATAAGCAGTAATTTGAGGAGAATAGGAAGAACAAAGTTTGGGAACAACGAAAACTCCAAAGAAGCCTGCGGCAATCCAAATGTACCATGTGAGACAGTGGCACTACAAAGTATTTAGACTAGAAAGCCACCAAACAAAGCGTAAAGCTATTGCCAGAGGTTAATGTTTTTTTTTTTTTTTTTTTTTTTTTTTTTTTTTTTTTTTTTT
>PYUH01000270.1:1549863-1561207 GCA_016808085.1 Suaeda aralocaspica
TTTTTTTTTTTTTTTTTTTTTTTTTTAATCTCTAGTATTTCAGTGAGTTACTTCTACTATGATTCTGAAATTTCACTAACTCCTAGGTAACGTAACATGTACATAATTTTCAATTTCTTGGAAACTCCAATTTTGTTTCATCATACCATCATATGATTACAGACTAAGCTCTCAGTTATAGCTACTACGGAGTAATTAAATATTTATCACCCTCACTTTACAGTTAATTATATAAGTAATCACTTTGTTTAATATTAGAGTAAACAGCTAGATATATTAAAGTGAAAGACTTTTGATTCCAAAATGTGAGGTGATAATTACTGAAACATGCATTTGATAATTAAAAAAAAAAAAAAAGTAACTATATTTTTAATTTTTTACCTTTCAATTAAAGTGTTTTATCGTTCAATTTTATCCTAATTATGATAGCAATTGAATGTTGTTAAGTTAATTCATTAAAATACATGCGATTTAAGCGACACTTAAAACAACCTACAACGCTACAAACAACTTTCAATGCTACAGAATCAACTTTACAAGTTAAATTCGATCAACCAAACTACCAATCTACCATCAATGGAGTTTTTCAAATTATATTTTTGTAGGTGACGTTTTTAGTTTAATGATAATACAAAGTGTCATCAATTTAGAAGTAGTCAAACACAGTAGTTAGAATAAGAGATGCACGCAACATGGACTTGATATTGACATTTATAACTAAACAAAAAGAATCGTCATATCAAATATCTTTAAGTTATCAAACATTGGATTAAGTAAACAATACTTGATAGTAGAATTGTAGTATTAATACTAATTAAACATTTACTGGTCAACTAATTGTTGATTGCCAGTGCAATTAACAAGAATACTGCCAAATAGATTAAAAGATTCTTCTTTGTTTAATGTTTTGATTAAGAAATATTAAATAAGAATATAATTACTTAATTAGTGTTACTGTCACTTACCTAGCTTGACTGTTTTCCAAAGAGTGATGGAGCTCCCACACCTTGCCAAGACAAATAGCACCACTGCTAACTACAATGCAATTTCATTTTCACACGGCAAGTTAATAAACATTGTTAGTTAAATATAAGTGAACATGATACATGCATTTTCGAAATATGAAAATTTACTACCTCGGCAACAATTTAGTTGCAACGAATACGTGTTTAACTATTCAACTGTATAATTGTGTTGTACAATTCTAAATGACAAGAGTATATATTACACACTTCATGATGTTTTAAATCTCATAATTGATTATTTAAGTTGCATATATTATAGTCGTTTTATTTTATTAAAGCGATCTTGATGAAAAATGTAAAAATAAATAATTGCTTTAGGGAATGTAAATGAAATCAATTACCTTCATAGTCATAGCAGGATCTCCAGAAAAAATTCCTCTGAGCTTCAGTAAAAATTCATTCATATAAGGAAGAACTAATTTCACGAGCCACATTGCCTCTTCTTCTCCCCACACATATTTTTCTGGCCAAGCTTCTTTATCCATCATTTCTCTGTTTGATAATGATCAAAATTGTCTCAAGTAAAATTAAGATCGACCCAAAAAATGAAATTTAGAGGTGATCATGGGTCTGGTTAGGATGGACATGCACGTCCTAAAAATCAGCCCCTTAGTCTAGCAGAGCCAACTCCAAAGGGCCTGCTAGACTTAAATTGATCACCTATAAATTAAATAAAAATGCACCTTAGTTTGATTAGATCCTTAGAAAAATTACCTGTTTATGAATGACTTGTACAAAAACACAACTGCTAGATAAACCAAACTTGTGTATGAGGTAAATGAAATGAAACTACAATTGCAACAAAACAAACTTACATTAGCACCACATATATGAACTAACAACCCACCCACAAAATAAAACTTGTGCATTAGAATCATCAACCTGAAATTGAAGTCTTTGGCATAGGAGGAGGAGATTATAATGAATGTTCCGAAACCGAAAATAAATGCTGTTTTTGATACATCTTTCCACAATACTAAATCAACTGCAACATTATGATATCACATTATAACATTATAATTATTGATGCAATTCTATATGAAAGTTGAAAACTAAAACAATATAATGATATATGATGAATTCAGAACTCACCTAAACTTTGAAGTTTGCTATGTGTTTCTGGGATTGTGTAGCCATCATCATCATACTGTTTCGACACGTCGCCTGAAAAGTAGGGACAACGGCAATAAGTGGTAATCTTAGTACGGACTAATTTAAGGAATAATCACATGATTGACATAACTTCATATAGTACATAATCTAGTGATCTATACATATCAAACAAAGATATACAAGTACTCATGCATATATGCATTATGTTATGCAATTAAAATAAGCTGATATTAAAATTGTTGTCCTTTGTTTTGCTTGAAACTTACGTGCCGTGGTTGGAGGGATATGGGATTTTGGAGTTGGGTTGTGGATGGATCTCGATGTAGGCCGCTCGTGGCTGACCGAAGTGGTGGTGGTTGGTGGTGTTGATGGTGTAGATTTCGTAACTAAACTTGATTTAGAAAGGCCTAAATTAGACTTGGCAGAAGGTGGACTTAACACCCTCTTTGTCCTGTTTTTTAGTTTAACAAGCTCATCATCGCTACCGCCACCACCTCCACCACTGACGTCGTGTGTTTGATCAGCATCTTTTTTATCACTATTGTCGAAATTTGTATTATGTTCGCCATCACCTCCACCTTCACCTTCAACTCGTGATTTTATTAAATTAGACTTGGCAATAACAGGCCTTAATAACACCCTCTTAGACTTATTTTTCTTAAGTTCAACAACCTCATCATCACCACCACAACCACAACCACCACCACTGCCACTACCACCAACATCATTGTCGCGTGTTTGATCTAAATCTTTAACATCATTATCTACATCCATCCTCTGTTCGCCTTCATCTTCACCTTCACCTTCATTTACGCGATCCACTTGATCAATACTCTTATTATCAACCACCACCTCATTTTCCTCTAAACTCACAACCTCTGTTTCTTCTTCACAACCATTTTTCGCAATTTCTGCCACTTCATCCTCTACCTTCATCTCAATCTCCGCAACCATTTCATCATCATCTATTTCTTCATAAGTATCAACCGACAAATCTTCCGTTGTCATTGACTCGTCCTCTGGATCATCAACCTGCTCATCATCATTACCATCCAAACCATTCAACTGTGTTACTTCATCAATCCTGCTACTAAAATTCCAATTATCCGATTTCACCTTCCGCAACAGCTCACTCTCTGTACTCTCACCACCACCTTCAAACGGCTCAGATCTCGACTTCTTTAGCACCTTAATCGGAGAAGACTGTAAACAACTCGGATTTTCACCTGCAATCTTCACTTTAATTCTGCTATTAATCTGATGCAACCTCTTCTGATCACTACTGCAGTTAGACGCTGCATCAGTAGAGTCAGAATCACAACTCTGATTCAACAATGCACCAGCATTCGCAGTACTTAACTTCATATCAGAATTCTCAGTTTTCCGCTTTCTCAGCTGATCATTGACGACACTGTTAGTTTTACCAGCTGCAGCAGCACGAACAGCTTTGATTCGCCCCGGTTTGATCGTACTGTCTTGGACTGAATCTGGTGTAGTCGATGAATTTCGAGTTCTTCTCATTGTTGCTGTCGTTGTCGTCGTCTTTCTTTTAGCTCGCTCCATTTTTAATGGTTGTAACTATGTGAGTGTGACTATTGCAGGGAGTTGATTACGTTGAAAGAAATCAATTGAATACAATTATAATTTAACCTCGGGATTCTCTTGTGTTAGTTCTTTCTTTGGTGTAAAACAATGGTCACGTTGTAATTTACTTTCTGTCTACTTGGCTTTCTTTTAGCTCTTAATATAAAAGGGACATCTACAAAGTACAAAGAGACTTGGTGTCCGATTTTTATCCGAGCGGAAACTAGAGCTATAAGTCTACAACTGCACGCTTTTATAGTTGCAACATTTTGACTTTACAAGTTACAACTAAAGGTATTACTTAACTACCATTATTAAATAAAGAAAATGAAATATTTAGGCTAATGACTTAATAAGATGTGCAAAGTATTATTTTTTTAGATTCATTTGTCTTTACATGTTCACAAAGTTGCGAGTTTATAATTACAATAAAAATTTTATTTAAATAATTTCTATTGATCTTCCAAAAATAAACCAATCTTTTATCCAATTTTAATCCTACTAATAGTCCACATGCCTATGTGATTGGTTTAATGTTTTTTAATGTTTACCGATCATTGAAATAGGTAAAACGGATTGTTCTAAGATTAATCCAAAAGGTAAAAATCTTGGACGTACAATTGTATTAGTGCATTTGATTTTTCCAAAAATCTAACAAGGATTGGAGAATGCTAAAGTTCATTCTCTTTAACATAAATTAAAGATCGAGACTACATCATTTTGTTTGTCCATATTATTATCTCTCATACTACTATACTATATTAGTGCTCACTAATATGGTTGCCAATTGGACAGTAATTTATTTAATAAGCCAAAAATATGCAACTCCTAATTGGATAGTGCTTAAAACCTTAAGTGGAGTATTTGGTTATAGCTTCCACTTTAAGTTTCAAACAAACTTTCTGTCAAAAAAAAGAAAAGAAGTTTTAAACAGCTGCAAAAGCAAAAACCAAATAAAAGTTTCTGGGCATGTGCTTTGTCCACATTACCTAAACAAAATCAAACATTAACAAATTGAGCAGGTGGTGGAGATCATGATCATACTTCATATAACTCCTCATGGCTGAATGATTTCTCAGCACAAAGTGGAATTTCAAAAGGCATTTCCTTCCTGAGGGTCATCTCAGGAGCGTAGTTTGCCAGCCGCCAAAGTCATAGGCAACTTTGATCGACTCCCTCTTGCTCCTGTAGATTGGCAACTCTTTATCAATCTATCAGACAGTAAAAGGAAAGTTCACATACAGTTTGGACAGTAGTTTGCGCTATGAGCAAATTTTCGAGTTATCAATAGTTTTATATAAATTTCTAGAACCAATCCCTGTAGAATAAAATCAAAGAAAACGTAGAAATCCCAGTGCAATACATGAACATTGAATTCAGCAGCAGAGTACCTTGACAGCAGTTCCAGTTGAAAGAATAAGTCTCAAATTTATATTGATGAACTGAACAAATAAATAGACAGAATTAATAAGTTCTACTCTTTTATTCTTCCTGTACATAAATTTCCTAAACCAAAGTAAACAGAGTTCCTGCAGGCTATAGCCTATATATATTTCATTTACACTGGTATATAATACTAATTTGCTAACTGCACAAGTCTTTGGAAGCACCATAATTCATTTGATTTTACCAAAAAGGGTCAAAAAGGCTCTTCCTATATATCAACTCCTCGTGGAAAATGCAGTTGCTGACTTGATTAGGAAGGGACACAGATTCGGAGCTCAGGTCCTCATACCCTCTCAAAATAAGTTGAACCTTTGCACTGAACAGCTCCGATACCGCAATCCTTTGGCATGAAAAACTGCCATTAACTTCAGTCACTTGATTTTTCCAATCTTGGAAGGACTAGAATTTATATTGCATACTCCTTTTGAGTTTGTAACCTTTTGATTTGCTAAATCTTTTTCTGTTTTCTTTTTCTCCAATTCAAGCTGCTTGCAATTCTCCTCATGTGCTCGGCTGAACATTCTTGTGAAATTGAGTAGAGTTGTGACAACTACATAACAAAGGTACATTATTTTAAATACTCATGAACATGTGCAAGGCAAAAAACAACCTAAAGTGTCAAATTGTCAAAAAAGAGGGGGAAAAACTAGACAGATAAACGTTTGGAATTTTTTTTTCTAATGTAAATTGAGTCCAACACCTCCTTCCCCTCACCGCTCCCCCAAATGCATATAAGAGCATCAATGCATCATTATATTCTAGAGTTGTTGAACTGGTTTGTTTCGTCATTTTTGACCTTATTTAAAATCCTTTTTTTTTAAAGCTACATGAGAAAATTACAGTGTTACCAGTAAAAACGAAGCAGATAATTGATGTTAATAAGAACTACAACTCCGCAATTGATTTGCCACATAACTTTCTGCTATGACCACCCTAACTGCATCCACACTTGAAGAACTTTAAAACAAACATTACCTTGTTCAAATGGGCAACGAGATGGATCTTCCCCAAAGTAAACTATTAAAGCATCAACATTTCTACCCTGTACCACATAAAAAATGTGAGTTAACAATATGAGCTGATGATAGACAAAGACATTAATTGAAAAAAAAATCTTGAGGTTTTAGAACGTACAACACCAGAGTAGAGTAATGCTAATGAACGCACTTCTGACTCAGCAAAACAGAGAAACTCCTTCAGATTCTGTAAGAATTGCAGGAATAATTGATTCAGTAGCAGACAACAGTGAAAAAAGGTATTTGCACTGGACATTGAGTTCATTGAGATGAGACATTGAGTTCATTGAGATGACATTCTTACTACTACCAATATTTCAAATGTATCACATGCATCACTATTGATTAATACAATCACTACTGCTAAAATATAATCCCTTCTAAAAAATTCTCATCAAAGATTTACTGAAATCTGTAAGAATATGCCTTGGATTCGTATTAGTCCCCACTTAAAATACTGAATCTAGGATATGAAAACGGTCTCACTGTTGTGCGGATTTATGCAAATGACTTTTGTGATTACTTGTATCATATCATGTCCCCAATCCCAACTGTTTTTTGATTGAAGTTTTGTTGTTGGAACTTGGAAGTACAAAAAGAAGATGATGGCATAGGTAGTTTAGGCAGGAAATTTTATTTTAATGAGAAATCATCGAGTGTATAGGATAATGTAAGCATTGATGTCCCAGCAATAGACTAGTCATGTATAATATTAAACACATCTCGTTCTTAGTACTACTACTATAACGAAATAATGACCACTAGTGATTCATATGATTTATCATGCCTTTTGGGGATTGCAAGACCCTTTATTACTGATCCATCTGAATTTCCTCAATCTAGTTCTTTCATACAGTTAAGCAGCACTTTCATACAACAGCAATAAGAGGAATACCATCACTGATGGAACTAACAACATGACCTTCCACACTAAGCTTTAGCCTAAAGCAGGACTTAGGCAAATTCAGAAGTCAGCAACCTTAGCGCAGCAATCAACCAATACATTACTTGCTAGTATCTCTTATATGTACTGGGCTAACAAAACTATGCTTAGTCAAGCAATAGGAGGAGCTGCATCTCAGCATCTTATACAATATTTTGATAAACATAATATGGAAGTGAAAGTTATTCATTTTACCTTCCGAAATACATCTGAGATGGGCCCATCACTCTCTGACATGGCCAATTCTTGTACAACCTTTTCCAGTCCTTTGTTTACAGCTTGCATCTCCTCAGCTAAAAACTTTAGTTGGACCTGGTTGGACATTGTATTGGTCAGTAACAGTTCAAACTCAACAGGTCTACCAATATAAATTAGAGGAGCACCTTTGTTGCTGGTTCAACGCTAGCTAGATCCTTTGAGAAATCTAGAAGCTCCGGAAGCTTCTCAGAAACCACCTGAAAGTCATTGAAAGTGAAGGGAAATTATGGCGATAAAAAAAAGCAGCAACACAGGCCAAAAGCAATCATAGCAAATCAGCAATTAATACAGCAATGATAAGCCACCAGTTTCTTAATTCTAATAACTATATAGCTCAGAAACAGATGCTACAAAAGAACCTAAAGATCGTTTCACAGTCCAGAAGTCTGATGGCACTTAATTTTATTATGGGCTCTCTGCCTGTCTTATATGTCCAGGGAATATTTCTGTGAGGATTTGTCCATCAAATTCCATATTATATGGACCAAAAGGTTCAAACAAAACAAAATAAAAGATAAATTCAGACTTCAAAGGCTTTACCACTTGTACAAGGGAGTAATAACAAAGGAGTGAAAAGTAAAGTTAATCAGAAGGGGACATCTTTGCTTTCCTATTCATAACTATTTTGCCTTAAAAACACTATGCATATTGCATTGTACAAAACTATAGAATAAGACATAATAAATTTATTAATCCTTTCTTGCAAAAGTAGGCGTCCAGCTAACCTTGCAAAGATAGTGCATCAGAGTCATCTTATTATTCCGGGCACGAGTTTCAGTGAGCTTCAGCAGGCTATCAAGGCGAAAGCCAACAGCAGAGCCTGAGCACAAAAAATATTTGACCACAGAAAGAATGAGAACTGAAAAACTCTAGTAGAGAAAATGAAAAGTAGCCCTAATCATAATCCAACTAGTTTCACAACTCAACAGTCATGTCCTCATAATGTGCAATAAAAGTGTAGAAATTCAATAATCAACAGAAAGGAAAACGCATCCACAACTTAAGGTTTTCTAAAATCGGGAGTTTAATAGTCTAAAAAATAAAAGGAACATTAGGCTGGAGTTATTAGGACTCAGGCTCGCAATATTGTAATTTTAACCATCACTAACTCACTTGGTTTAAGGAAAACCAGCAGATAAGGCCGCTCTAAGAGAAATACAATTCAACCCATATTTTTTCAGCTTCTTCAATTATTTCTTCTTTTTTAACTTCAAGCCGTACTTTGTGGAAAATAGCTATTGATACATTATTTTTGCATGACTGACCCAAATCTACTTGATCAAGGTCCTAAAATATTATCCACAGATGTGAGTCATGTGACTTATGAGTTATGAGGAAGTGGATTAAACTTCAAATAGTCATATTTAGTATGCTTCTTTCTATATCTGGAAAAGGCAAGAGACACATTGACTAGGACAATATTTCTATGGGTGATACATTTACTAAAAAGAGAATCACTTTGAACCTCTAAACTCATACTTTCTGGAGTGGTTGACACTAATCAGATGCAACTTACCCCTAGCTGTGCCCTGGTTTAATGCATTACCAAGTGAAAGAACTGTCTGCATAATTCGTTTGAGTTTCACTGAACTTCTGATCTGAAGAAAAAAAATTGCTGCATGACTGTTATAACTGAAGATGGTTATCAAACAGTGGTGACAAATTGATAATATCTATCATTCAAGCTAAGGTTTGCATGTTCTCTGCATCACATTTTTGAACAAGTGCAAGGTATTACTTTGTAAAAGAGTTGACCTCACAGATATAACAAATTTTCAAGTAAATTAGTCAGAGAGAACAAGACACAGAGATCACTTGCCTGATCTGCAGCAGAATTCACAGTGTTAAGGCTCTTTCTAAGATCAGAAACCTATATCAGAAGCCAGATATCAAACTTTGGCAAAGAAGATAATTTCTTATTTTCAAACCTGCAACAGGTCAATTACACTCTCACCTGAGTACTGAATTGCATCTTATATGAGAATACTCGCAGCTTAGCTTCAACTCTTGGCACTCGCATTAACTCTAAAAAGAACTGCACAAAATGGTATGAGCTAACCATCCAACAACAGCAACTATTCTACCAATACACTTGAACAACAAAACCCAACATATCCATCAAGAAGAGGTCTAGGATGGCCCAAATATAAAAACTTACACCAAGATAGTCAGATACAATATGTGACAACCCCTATGATAAATTTATTTTCATTGTAAGCAATCAAAATGCCATTCGTGTAATTCATGACATTTTCATAACGCTGCAAGTTCTCTTTACTTTTGTATGGCATTGAATCATTGATATACTTTTTTTTTCTGTTCAACAAAATGAAAATTTATGAGCAATAACTTATCAATAGATCAACCTAGTTGACAGTAATTATTAATTAATGTGTTATATATTACGTTATTGACTAATGTTATAAGAGGGTATTGAAGCTTGAGAAGAATTCGACGTTAAACAGGGAATAGCAGTGGAAGAAACCTTTGGACCGCAGCAAACCCAGTAGCAGCATTTAGGAGTACGCCTGTACGCTGCGGTACTTGGAAATGAGGGAGAGGGTTTTATATACATGACTTTTGCAATTCCTTTGATTTATTTATGTCTACATCCCTCAACTTATTTTGGGACTAAGGCTTTGTTGTTATTATTGTTGTATAACGTTATATATAGTTACATAAAGTACATATTATAGATGTATCTATTGACGAAACCATAAATACAGCAATCCATCTAAGCAATAAAGTTCCTTCTCAGGATTTTGGTTGGGTTTTTAACAAGGGAAGAGGCAATTAGGTTGTGATGTACTTGGAATTGTTGGTAGGTGGTTTTTGAGGATAGGATAGCAAGGGTTAGTATATTAGTAGGAGGGTATCAGGTGGATGGGGTGTGGCCGTGTGGGTGTTAGTGGTAAGCTGTAACAGCTAAGTAGGGATTGTGGAGGGTTATTGATTAGGGAAAAAATGAAGTAAGAATTGTCACATATACCTGTTAATCTGAGTTATTATTATTAAAAAAAAAAAAGAAAAAAAAGAAGGTTAAGGAGCAATATAAGAAGATTCGCCTTAAAGTTGAGGCCATATCTATTTAATAAGAATTAAGAGATTTTCAACGCGGAAAACCTTTATATGGGACAGTAAAATCAATAGCACATTTTCCTTTATAATCAATAGAAACACTACGTACTAGGAATGCCTTAAGTTCACATGAATATCACACAATATGTGGAATACATAGACTATTAAATACTTAATTTTGTTACCTCATGTCTATTTCCTACATCAAATAGGGATTAGCCTTAAAAAGTGTCAATAACCTGACTGACCTGTATTGAAAGAGACCTTATAGATACACTAAGATATTAGTACCTAGTTAGACTGTGGAGTATATAGGTTTCTTATGGTATCCATAATTGCATATTAACCAATGTAACTATCTCTGCTATGATCATGAAGGTGGTTACTGTAACAGAAGAATTATGCATTAGAATGATAGGGTGCAACATAAATATTATACTAAAAAAATTTAGGAGTTATTAAACTTGTTGGAAACATAGCATAAATTTGCACAGCAGTTTGACTTTTTTGCAATTATAACGTATGAGCATTGTCTAAAAATCGAAAACAATTATAAGGTAGTTGTTTCTTGAACAAGCAACTATATCAGAATTTCTACTCTGTATTATTGTAATCAAATTCTGTTATTGGAACCAATCCTCAACGAAAAGTATCGAAATATATTCATGAGGAAGCAGTATCTGTCAATGAAAAGATAACTTACGAAATTGTTCCACCTTATTAATAATTGACCTATTCACCCCCCCCCCCCCCCCCCCCCCTCAACGAAAAGTATCGAAATATATTCATGAGGAAGCAGTATCTGTCAATGAAAAGATAACTTACGAAATTGTTCCACCTTATTAATAATTGACCAATATTCTTTTTTTTTTTGACCCCCA
>PYUH01000270.1:1572968-1588606 GCA_016808085.1 Suaeda aralocaspica
GCCGAAGGTGGAGGGGGAGGGGGAGGAGGAGAAATTGGGGTAGCTGAAGGTGGAGGGGGAGGGGGAGGAGGAGGAGGAGGGATTGGGGAAGCCGAAGGTGGAGTGGGAGGGGGAGAGGGAGGAGGAGGGATTGGGGTAGCCGAAGGTGGAATGGGAGGGGGAGAGAGTACTGGCTTAGTAGGAAATTCTACTGATGATTCTAGTTTCGAAGGTGTGGACAATGGTCTTGGAGATAACGGAGTTGGTATTTCAAAACGCGATCCCTTTCTAGGAGAGGTGTCTGGAGAACAAGATGAGAATGCTGGTTGACATTTGATCAAAACACTAGAATCCTCCTGTTTAACATTACCAGGAGGTGGCAGATGCCCTCTCCTTAGGATCGAGTCGTCCCTTCCAGACGCACTCAGAGATGACTGAGGAATAGGTGAAAATTGTGATGTATCATCATGGGCTGTTAGGGCATTATCAAAAGGAGCTGTATTGCCATCTTTACAAGAAAATCCTGCTTTTAAACCTGCTACATGAGATTGATGAGGCAATGGCGTAGGAGAAGAGGTAGTGCATGAAGCATTTTCTTGTACCACTTTAGAAGCAATTTTACCCCATTTATTGCCATCAAGACTCGTGTCTTTTTTAGGGGGGACAAGCATAGTGGCTGCAAGCCTACTCATATCTGTGCAGAGGGGAGCAACTGTTTGTTCTTCAGCAATCTTTCCAGGCTGACATGGAGCATGTAATTTGTTTAATTCATCCTTCTGCTCTCCCAGATGGTAATACTTCGATATTTTCTGACGAAAAAGCAATTCTTGATTATCCAGGACCCTGGAATTATCAGGTATAGAGTTCTGCTCCTCCGTTGACTTTTTAGGACTTAACCTATGCATGAGGGCAAGATTTTCATCATCTGGGACAACAGCAAAGTCAAAGTTCTCAGGGGAACTATGTGATGCCGAGACTTTTTGTATCAAGCTTTGAACAGCATCTGATCTCGAGTCTAGCCAATCAACATGATTGAAGAATTCCTGAACTTTAGCAAATGCCTCCACTGGAAGACCCTCCTTTTCCTCAAAGCAAGACAAATTTGCAGAAACAGCAGAAGCAGCATCGTCGATGTCTGAAAATAGAACCTAATTACAAGAGGGGTAGAAGGCAAGTCTTCTCATTAGGAAGATGGAAAATGTATCAGCTCATACCAAGCAAGCAGCTAAACAAAAACTGTTGCTAAAAGACAAACCTCTGCTCTAAAGTCATTCGGAAAGTGATCCCTGGTGTCCCACAGTGTATCAATGTCATCTCGATTAAGCATTAAGATATTGGACCTTATAAAAGATGTGTTGAACATGATACGGAACATCATGTCTTCATGTTCCATATCCTTATGAAGACTGGTACACTCAAGCACAACATCACCTTGAATTTTGCAGTTAATATTAATTTTAACAAGCTCTGATTCTGCCTGCACCATTTACTCAACAAATCAATAGGAAACAATATTGTCATGCAATTTACCTTAACGATAGACATTATCCAAAACACACCATGCCATTTATATCATCGGCTCAACATTAACTAGTCTTCGATCTACATACAGTCTCTAGTGGTAATGCATCATTCATAGAATTTACATAAATTGCTGGTAAAAGAATGTCTAAAATTGTGTCTTATATTTGCTGGCAGAAAATCACCTGCTTATAAGAACGTATAGCTTTGCTCTTTTGCGTTGTAAACAATAATCTGGGATTTCGATTCTCAACAACAAGAGGATCCTGTCCATAAATCCGAAAGAAAGGACGACAGCCCCCTTCTTCATCAAAGCTAGGAATAAGTCTGAAAATTATACAATCCAAAGTTAACACCCTATCCAAAGGAGGCCACCGTGAACCGACATTTCTCCTTGATATATACTGAAGATACCGAAGTTGTGATGGGATGGGATTTAACGGTGACAACATTGGCAAAAGTTCATGAGGAGCTTGCTTGTAAACCATATCCAAGGTTCTCTGCTCCCCTGTGTATTGTTTACGATAAATTAGGAGGGCAGCAAGCATAAATGCCAGAACTGGCCAACCACCTCTTTCACAATGCAACAACAGAATGTTGTGCGGCCCAAGTGAAAGCCAACTTTCAGTTGAGCGCAGAAAGTGGTGGATCAACTCCATTGAAAGTATAGGACAGCCCTCATAATGCCTTGGATAATCCATTATAGTCATATCACACTCTGACATAATCTTTGAAATCATAGTCTCTCCCTCTGTCTTCCGGAAATTAAAAACCAACAGTGCAGCATCTAGGAATTGTTCTTGTAGCTGACTAACTATGCCTGCTAAGTAACCTTTATAGTTCTTCTCCTCCCAGGACTCAGTAGAGAAGCAACAGTCAAAAACTACAAGAAAAGAAAATTTCCATTAATATTAAGCTGCTGAAATAACAGGGAACAAATAGATAATTTACATGGGTGAATCACATAAATTAAATCAAATACAATATGTATAGCTTATAATCCAATCTCCCCCTTTTTTCTCCTTTCATTCGTTCATTTTTCTACATTTAAATTTGCTATCAACAACAATATCTACTCCAACCACAGGGTCCACAAAAGAGGTACTAAAACGGTGAAAGGATTACAATATTATTTGCCTCTAGACTTTAGTGAAACAAGCCAAAATGAGTCCAAAACTATGTGCTTCTATTGTATTATAGCAGTGGTCTGGAATCTAGATCAAATGTTAACTTGAAAGAACCCTGATGATGAAAGATACATCTGCTGCATATGTCCCTCATCCCAATGCTACCGCACCAGCCATCCCCCATTTTTATAATTCTACACAATTGAAAGCCTCTTTATTGTCATCCAAAGTAGCTCATTTTCAGAGATACATGTTTTGCTAATGCGGGAGGGGATGCTTGCTAAAAATAAATTCTTTACAAATACTACACCTACTTTCCCAATGATGAAACATGATGCAGTCGACAATACAAACACATTAATCAAATTTCAAGAAAGTTGCACCGCATAAGCTTTCTATAGCAAGAAAGACTGAACTCAGATCACTGAAAAATGATGGTTAACATAACTCAAGTGTATTATATCCATTAAGTAATCATTTGACATGATTAGCACTGCTACTATAAAAGATCTATCTATAATGGTGAATAACGAAACCTTCTAGCTATATTACAGTGTCTAACTCCAGCTTCTGAGTTCTGATCACTTGTTACTACAGAAAGAAGTACACGGCACAGTGGTCGGCATAAGTCATTAAATCATTCTAAGCTTCTCCAAGAAATACTCCTAATTCTAATATTAACTCCCGCTTATCAAGAACCAAGACCACTATCAATATCAACCAAATCCGTCTTCCAAACAGTACAACTATCTAGCAATGAACAGTGATTAAAGGTCTCCATTCCATCTTATCTCCGACTAGAGCAAAAGCCAAATTTGTTGGCATTCAACCACACTGACATTTTCCGATTCTCATTTGAGGTCAACTTGCCACTTCCTTTTCAATATCAAAAATCTCATCCCATAGACCATCATTCCAATGAATCACTAAATCGATAAACAATAACTATATAACCATGCTTTGTATCGTCACAATGAGCCCTCTTTTGGCCACATCCTTCACATATCTCAAGAGAATAACTATAAACACCAGACGAGATCATAATAAACTTTTACTGTCCTATGCTGAAATCTAATCCTCTAGCAACTATCTTTCATAACTTCATTCATATCTAATTGAGAAAATTAGTAATCGTTTACAATCATTGTATTCTTGTATCATTCTCACATCCTCTCCCCACCAAACCTCCAAGCAAGGGTAAGTTTAATAGTATGTCGTCTCGAAAAACTTGACATCTTTTTAATCCCTCCCAAAATATATTTAACTATTTTAAAACGGCCAACATTCTAACTTCCAAAGTTCCTTTGACATTAAACAAAATATTGAGTAACAGAATTACAGCTTAGCAACAATTTAGAATACACAACTAATATTGAACAAGTAACAATAACAAAGTGAGAGTAAAGAAAACAAACATAGAAGTAGAAATTGAAGAATTACCGTAGATTCTGTCGGAAATCTCAAGTAGATGATCAGGTGGCTTGCGAAAAAACAGTTTACGAAACAACGCCATTTCATATGACTAATCATACACTTCAAATATTCAACAATTGCTAAAACACAGTAGTAAAAAAAAAATACAATTAGCAAATGATTCATAAAATCATAATCAATGATAAACTGCACCAAAAATAAATCAGTAATACAATGTATAACGTAATTAGTATAATTACTTGATGATTGAGATGCTGAAATGATGATAATTTGATATACAGTGTAAAATTTGAAAGTGTTTTTTTTTTTTTTTTTTTTTTAAATTACTCTGTACAATTTTATAACATAACACCCTCTGTCTACAAACTTTCAATTCCACCCTCGTCTGGAAATACAACAAACCATAACCTCGCGATCTATAAATTTACTTTCGCTACAACTAAATTTTTCCATGCGCTGGACATAAAAAGTAGCTTGATTATTTACAAAAACTTTTCAGCCACACATTCTATATAATTTGGAACACAAGGAAGCAAATACCCTTTCCCCAATTCTCGTGTCAAGGGATTGTTGAGCTGTTCGCAAATTGTACCATGGAATTTTTGAAGAGATATGATGAGGAATATGCACATTATGTCATGACACAAGACCTCATCCTGGATATAAAATTGAATGTGTTAGAGCTATAACAAACTTAAAAACTTTACTGCAATTCCAAGTGAAGATAGAGTTCAAACTCTTTACCACGGCGGGATAGTCGCAGTGTACAGTTCCATTCAGCTGGGCCTGTGCTCATTCCACTCAGTTAATTCTTAAAAGGAATATGAGCGCTGTATGATGGACTATGTGAAGTACTTCATCTGTAGCTCAACACATATTAAAAAATATATGAGCGCAAGTAGATATTAAAAATAAAAAAAATAAAAAACTAGTAACTTCATAGAAATTCCAGTAACTTTGAGAAAATTGTAATGTAGTCTCATTAATCAAGACTTAGTGTGCAGGAATGAATATAATAGATGACCAAGTAATTACCCAAAAGTGGTAGCCCAACCATGGCATAAGCCAGAACTTGATCCATCCCACTACTCCAGCCTTAATATATCAGAGGCCAACCTATAGCCATAAATGCGAAAACAGCAGCTAAGCTTATTTTGGACACGCTTTACTTCATTCTTTCTTTGAACCTCTTCAAATTGAAATGCCATGATACCCGCCTTGCAGTAATGTCTACGAGTATAATACTTGCAACAATAATATGGAAAAATTATGAAGAAAGATAGTTTCATCTGAAGTCTAACCAATGAGCATTGACATCCAGGTCGAAGAGGCCCATACCCCATATTAACCTTTGCGCAAGGCAGGGGATGACTCATATGCTCTTTCCAGAAGAAGCCAAGCTGTATCTCTTCATTTAGCCTGGACAAAATATAAAAATAGGCAGTCACTACTTCCTGAAAAATGAGAAGCTACTAAGTTGCATCATGTCTGTATCAACATTGTGCTCAACACAATAATTAACTACTATAGCATAACGCTGATGTAGAATACCAGATAGTAAAAACTAACTGCAGTGGTGAAGTTATCATTTATAAGTAAGTCAATAAGTCAACAATAAAAAAACCTAATATAAAGCAGAGGGAAAAGACAATAAAAGGGAAAGTGTGCATTACATATGAAATCGAAAAGAAGTCAGACAAAGCTAGAGATGAAGGGCCATATAAAATCCATCACAGATGAGTGGATGACTGCTTACATATTAGTTTTTGCATGATGCTGTCATGCTTGAAGCGCCATGTTCATACATAAAAAAGTGGCAAAATGCAAGAGTCCAACAATGTCTTCACTAGCTTATTCTCGAAAAGGATTTGTGAGCACAATCATGTCCTATCACGAAAACTGAAATTGAAGAGGAAAACTATAAAACAGTCATAATTGACACTTGAACAAGTAAAAGTGTATATACGTGCAACCATACATACGAAGAGAACAAGAAACAAAAAAATGTGAAAATTTTATAAATATATTAGGAAGTTAACCCTTGTGACAGCAGTGCCTGTCCATGCCCATTCTAGAGGAAGCAGGTACCAAGGGGCTTTGGCAATCATAGATACCCAAGCATTTATGTTGTCACTTACCGAGAACTACCCATGCTTTCTGTCATTAATCTCAAACACTACGCCAACAATGACTTTTTGAAATGAGTCGACAGTTAGCATTACATTTCTCCAACCCGGAACAGATTGATACCATTACCTTCTTAGGAAGAGAGGCAACAATGTCCCTTAGTGTAACATCTTCAGGAAGTGGCTCACCAATTTTTGGAAACCATAGCTCTCTGCTAGCTGTTTCAGGTGTTTCTGTGTTATCTATTGGGGGGAAAGGGGATGTTGGTACAGAAGTGTTGCTACAGCTTGCACAAATGTTGTCTTTCTCCTTGCACTCTTCCATTGTTTGTTCAGTTTTAAACGACCCAACTTCTTTAGGCGAGAGTTCTGCATTGTTGTGCAAGATATACCTGCCAATAACGCGAGGCATTTAGTCTATCAAAATCAATATGTCACAATGACATGACAAAACACATGAACATAACTTCTACACATTAACATCCGACATGAAAATCATGGAAGAGTAATATGTCAGTTCTTGGCAGAAAAACATCGATCTATTAATTTATTACTTCATTGGAGTCCTTATCGACTTAATTTACTTTGCTCCCATTTCAAACTAATAGGGAATAAAATAAGACAATACACATAAACTTATCAGAATTGAACTTATCTTAAGGTGAAGGTGAAACAAAAAGTACAAAACGATGCTAATACTTACAAAGGTAGGAGCTCAAATATCCCTTCTAGAAAAAAATAAACTCATAACAGGAAGTTTGGAGTTTAGCTCACTCAACTTTAAACTTGTTTTTGCATACTTTTTCAACAATATAATACTATTGCTAAGATGGTTTGGTCATTAAGACGAAGACCGAATAACTCTGGTAAGGAGGTAGTGGAGATATGAGGGTGTTGGGGCTTAAAAAATATTTAGTGTCAAACAGAGAAGATTGGTGGGGCAGGATTTCTGCTAATGACTCTTTACGACTACTCATATTGATTTATGTCTAGTTCGACCCCAAATTATTTTGGAACTAAGCTTTATTGTTGTTGTATAGGAGCTATTCGTCAAACATTTTCACATAGACAACTATTTACAAATTACAATACAATCAGTTTAAGCAGCTATAACAATAAGCTAGTCAAACCAGCTATTTGCTAACAGCAAACACCCAACAAGGCCTATCTTTTTCGGAATTGCTTCAACTTTGCATTAGCTAGATTACATTAATTGCATTAATCCATCATTAATGTGTTATAGTAAATAGTATTCGTTTTTCCCACAAAACTAACTTTTAATAAGCTCATTATATGAGCTTTCATTCAGATAAGCTTTTATCAAACAACATGCATTAGCCTTTCAATTGATCAAACTTATACGCCTTGTTCTTTTAAATTTATTTGAGCTCTCTAAATTAATTGAATTAAACGTACGAAATGAATATAAAAATGTTAACCCAATCGTGAACTATACTGAACTGAAAATGAATACGAGTTCGAAAGAAAACAAACTTAAACCTCTAATTACACACTTTCGAATTCTAATTTCTAACTTAAACAATCAATGTAACTCACATTTCTAACTTAAAGCCAAAACTGTGAAATTAATTCCAGAATCCCGGAATGGAGCAGGCTATTAAGTTTCGATGAGTTCCCTACAATAAGTCATTAAACAAAAAGTCATTAATTAAAACAAAAACACAAATTAAACAACACATGTAGAAAATTTCAAAGAAGTTTGAAAAAACTACCTTAATAATGAACCATGAATTCGCAACACTAGAAGCATGGTTCAGATTAAAAATAATAATAATAATTATTATTATTATTATTAAAAATAAAACCAAAAAAAAAGGTTATAATTTCCCGGAAAAAAAAAAAAGAATGAATGGTGTGAAATTGAGAAAAAGATAAATGAGTAAACGACACCGTCAATAAAATAGTGTTGTTGGCTGTAGTTTACTCACTGATTTGTTTAGAGTTGTATGATGTAAACGTTGTACTCTATATATACTAGTGGGCTAAGTATTGGATTAGAGTGGGCAAAAATATGAGTGATGACTATAAAAACGAAGTGCACAAGTGATGAGGGACGAAGATGATATGAAATGCACACTTTGTTGACTATGATGGGTGGATTTATATTTTAACAGTAGATCATGTGTTATATATGTGATATTTTTAATCAAATGATTTGTGGACGGTGTTTTGGTTTAGTGGATGACAAAATGAGGGTCTTCGTCTTAATCTAATTACCTTATTAATAACGAAATGAAAGGTATTATTGATGGCCGGTAGTTAAAGTAACGAGTATGGGTGTTAAAGGATACGAAATACAATACAACTCATGATTATTTAATTGACTTGGTTATTAGTCGGTCAAAGCTTGTCTCAAATTCACCAGGTATATCGAGTCGAGTTAGCAACCAATTTACTTAGCTCGAAAAAGCTTGCGACAGCTTGATTTATTTATATTTAATAAATATAATGTTGAAATGTGAGTTTTATTAAATCATTTTAAAAATTATCAAGTATTTTAGTCTAATATATTATAACTTGATCATTATTTAATTAAAATAGCTTGAGATTAATTAGCAAAATGAAAAAAAAAACGCCATCTCAACATTACTCGATAAAACTAGACCTATAAATCTTGTCGATTTACATCATGTCATTTACATAGACATGTTTACCACGACTCCAACCATAACCCAACCTGTTTAATAAATGGGTCGAGTCGTACCAACTCATGTACTAAATTGATCAATACTCTTGACCCAAACTCGCTAATAGCTTTTCGGTTTTTGTGTCGAGTTAGCGTGTCATGTAAGTTTTACATACTAAAGTAAAAAAAAAAAATGGGTAGAATCGTACTTGTTGTGTCGACCTTTTACATAAATAGGATGAATCTCTTCAAACCTACCTTGACCCATTTAATTATTGAGTCGTATCATGTCTACCCGTGTACTTTAACGAGTTATATTTCTTGACCCAAACCCTTAATAACGGGTCTTGGTTCAAATATACACTCTATATAATCTAGGAAAAAACTCAATCAAAGCTCGAATTGTTCAAATTTGGGGTCAAAGCTCGACTCGATCAACGTTCGGCAATATCTTAACTCAATTGAGGTTGAGAACTCTGTGCTCTGCTCGAGCTCGACTCGAATTGTTATGACTCAAATCGAGTAACCTAATATCAATCTCAACTCGCATCATAAGCACCCCAAGTTATGAGGTTTGTGTTTGTGTTTGTGGTGTTTTTTTTTTTTTTTTCCAAAACCTCGGGGGGTACCTTGTGAGATTGGAAAAAACAAGGGTACTCGGTGAATTTTGCAACCTTGAGGGTACCAATGAAAAAGTTTAAATTTTATTTCAACTCATATCCCAAACACAACTATTTATCTAGGGTGATTTAAAAGTTAACATTTACTTATTTAAGATGAATGAAATGGGTGCGCGAACATACCTAAATGTTATAAATAAGCACTTCCTCTGTCTCACTCTAGTCTTTATATTTAGATTAATTATTGATACTATTAAAAAATCATACTTTGACCATTTTTTACACTTTATATGTAAATAAGAACATGTTCATATGAGGTATTGTTTGATTTTTCTTGATTTAACCGATTAGAATATCAACTTTTAATAAGTTATACAAATACAAAATTCATATCATTAAAAATTCACATTGGCTAACGTGTATAAGTAATGTAAAAAATTAGTTGAAATAGAGGGAGTAAATAACAATGCCCTTAATTTATGAATGTTAGTTCCGATTTTTTTTTTATCAAATTTTCTTCTAAACTGCTTTAGGGTCTGTTTACTTTAGCTGAAAACACGAACTGAACTATTTTTTTTTATTATGAATTAAGTTTTTTAATTATGGGTTATTGATTTTCAACTATGGATTACTATTGTTTTTTAACTATGGAGTAATACATGGTAATAATTTTGATATTAATCCACTAATAATTATTAAACAAAATTCTTTTTTTCGTTATTGGTAGTTTATATTTAATGAAATAAAAATCAGTAATATATTTTCATATTTTTGTAATGGTAATCCACTTATATGGCATAATAATATTTTGTAAATGATATTTTATTTATATTTTTGTTTCATTTGCTGAATGAACGTTTCATAATATTTTTTCGTGAAAACATAAACTAATAAATATATATATATATATGAAACAAAAATATGATGATTAAGTTTCAAAATATATAATGATTACAACACTAAATATTATGAACAAAATAAGTCAAGTACAAATAATGATGGATAATAATAGTAGTATGGAACAAATAATATTATGAACAAAATAATTAGCAAAACAATAAGTAGAGCTGAATTGAACCGGTTGAAGATGAATTAAACGTACCGAACTGTTTATAGATGAAGTAAACAGGCCTTTAATACCCTCTAAAAACAGATCGGAAAATCGAAATCCCAGGTTTTGCTTTCCTGAAAATTTCGAATTCCGGAATTTAAACTTCCATTCGCTTCAATCCGGTATTCGTTTTTAAAAGCTGAAAATCCATTTCGATGATTCTAATGATGAATAAATGTTGGGTCGGATGAAGGCCACCTGAATCCGACTCTATCCATCTATATATATGGCTGACGGGTGGATATCCATGGATTCGAATGATATTGCCGACCTTACCTACATTCGTTTTTAACCCGTCATTGACTACTTGACTCATATATTACCTTCGTAATGATTAGTTGCAATAAAGGGGTAGTATTAGTGAGTATTAAAAAACAATATGTTTTAACTTTTTACTAATGGTAATTCATTTCCGTAAAAAGATTGAAAGGCGCCATTTTTCCCCATCCACTTCATAAACTAACACGTCGTCGTTTCAATCCCAACACCCACATTTCAAAAACCCCCACCAAAAATAACAAAATTCGAGAGAATAGTCGAACTCTCGAGAACCCACAGAAGCTCCGAAACACTTCTTCATTTCTCCTCTCTCTCTTCCTATAAAACCCTCAACCTCTCCCCATTCTCTCTCATCAAAATTCACCAATCATTTCAATTCTCTCTCTAAAAACAAACCTTAAAAAATCCCATCTCTCATCGTAACACTTTCTTTCTCTAACAAGCTTCATCAATGGCGGACGTATCAATGGCGGAAACAGAGACCTTCGCTTTTAAGCTGAATTAATCAACTCTTGTCTCATCATCAACACTTTCTACTCTAACAAAGAGATCTTTCTTCGCGAACTTATCTCTAATTCTTCTGATGTATGTTTTCAATTCTTTGATCGTATGTTTTTTTTTTTTTTTTGTGTGTTAATTGATGATTTTATTTTGATTTTGTTGTTCTTGTATGTAGGCGTTGGATAAAATCAGGTTTGAGAGTTTGACGGATAAGAGTAGGCTTGGATGCTCAGCCAGATTTTCATTAGGCTTGTACCTGATAAGCGAATAAGACGTTGTCGATTATTGATAGTGGTGTTGGAATGACTAAGCAGGTAATGTAGTTCGTCTTTGTTTGAATTTCCGAGTTTTCGGTCGATGTAGTATGATTCATGCTGTTCTGTTAGAGTTCAATGTGATTGTTTTTTTTTAACCTGAAATTAGTGTAGAATTATGTGATTATTAGCCTTTTAATGATGTCTTATTTGAACTTGTACAACTTATGTTTGTATTTGTTGAACTGAAGGTCTGAATTGTAACAGTATTATTGATATATGGAGTAGATTTTTGGATTCAGTATTTACTCTGTATTTCTTCATTTTATCTTTAAGGAAATAAGGATCATAAGTGGAATTATGGATATAGGATATAGTTGTTGAGGCATTGTTAGGGAGTGTTGATTAATTAGATAATTAAGGTTCATAACTTCATATTTCATATATAAGTCATTGAGGATAGTCAATTGAAATTGAGTGTATTGCTTTTGCCATGGTTGAGTTACTTCGACACCTTCATTTACCTCAAGAAATGTGAGTGTCTACTTGCTTCTCACTTGGATAGTTCATTTTTTAACTCTAAACTCAAAACTCGAATGCTTGTATTGGACACCTATTTGTATCTAGCACGAACCATGTTTAACTAGAGTGGAAGCTAGAAATCTACTTAAGTGATGCTACATTCGTATTGTTCTTTGACCAATATAGCTTACTATAATTATTATAAAAGTGGCAGATTGACAAAAGGCAATTTCCCCTTTGTTCTGATAATGCTGTTTATGAACTATCATTCTTGGCAAAAATTTACGTTTGTGTTTGGTCATACAATGAAAAAATAACCTATCAGACTTTATGGCATATACATAGTATATATTTCTATTATATATATATTGATTTTGTTTTATTTCTAAAGAGCTCACTAGCAAGGCTATTTTAGTTTTTGGTGTAAAATTTGTGTTGTTGTGCTCATTACAAGTTATTTTGTTGCAGACTTGGTGAACAACTTGGGTACCATTGCTCGCTCTGGTACTAAGGAATTCATGGAAGCATTGCAAGCTGGAGCGATGTTAGCATGATTGGTCAATTTGGTGTTGGTTTCTTTCAGCATACTTGGTTGCTGAGAAGGTCATTGTGACAACCAAGCACAACGATGACGAACAGTATGTCTGGGAGTCCCAGCTGGTGGTTCCTTCACTGTCACAAGGGATACTAGTGGTGAGCAGCTTGGAAGGGGTACTAAGATCACTCTCTTCCTCAAAGAAGATCAGGTACTTAAATACTATTTATAAACTTTGTGACATGTTACCTGATTTATGACTCAATTGTGAGTTTTATGTGCAGATGGAGTATTTGGAAGAGAGAAAGATCAAGGATCTTGTAGAACACCTGAGTTTATCAGCTACCCAATTTCCTCTGGACTGAGAAAACTACAGAGAAAGAAATCAGCGATGACGAAGATGATGAACCAAAAGAAGAAGAAGAGGTGATTTTGAGGATTTGGATGAAGAGAAGGAGAAGACAAGAAAAGAAGAAAAAAATTAAGGAGGTCTCTCATGAATGGCAGCTCATTAACAAGCAGAAACCAATTTGGCTTCGCAAACCAGAGGAGATCACCAGGAAGAATATGCTTCCTTCTACAAGAGTCTAACTAATGACTGGGAAGACCACCTTGCTGTCAACACTTCTCAGTTGAGGGCACGCTTAAGTTCAGCTATCCTCTTTGTTCCTAAGAGGGCTCCTTTTGATCTTTTTGACAATCGTAAGAAGCCGAATAACTATAAGCTTTATGTCAGAGGGTGTTCATCATGGACAACTGTGAAGAGCTCATCCCAGAGTATCTTAGCTTTGTTAAGGTGTTGTTGATTCTGATGACTCCCACTCAACATCTCTCGTGAGATGCGCAGCAAATAAGATCTGAAGGTGATAGAAAAATACGGTGTAAGAAATGCATTGAGAGTTCACTGAAATTGCTGAGACACAGATGATATAACAAGTTCTATGAGGCATTTTCTAAGAACATCAAGCTGGGGATTCATGAGATAGCCAAAACAGAGCTAAGTTAGCTGAACTTCTTCGATACCATTCAACCAAGAGCGGTGAGGAGATGACTAGCCTCAAGGCTATGTTCTAGGATAAGGAAGGCAACAAAGACATTTACTACATTACGGGAGAAAGCAAGAAGGCTGTTGAAAACTCCCCATTTTTGAGAAGCTCAAGAAACGGGGCTATGAAGTACTCTACATGGTTGATGCCATGATGAGTATGCAGTTACTCAGCTGAAAGAATACGAGGGCAAGAAGCTTGTTTGTGCTACTAAGGAAGGCTTGAAGCTTGATGATGAAACGGAAGAAGAAAGAAAAGAGAGAAGAGAAGAAGCAGTCATTTGAGAACTTGTGCAGGGGATCAAGGACATATTGGGTGACAAAGTTGAGAAAGTTGTTGTCTCTGACAGAATTGTTGATTCTCCTTGCTGTTTGGTGACCGGTGAATATGGTTGGGTCTGCAAACATGGAAAGAATCATGAAGGCTCAGGCTTTGAGGGACACCACCATGAGTGCATACATGTCCAGCAAGAAACTATGGAATCACCCGGATAATAATCATGGAAGAGCTTAGGAAGAGAGCCGAGGCTGATAAGAACGACAAGTCGGTGAAAACCTGTTATGCTGCTTTTTAAACTGCCCTGCGACTTCAGGTTTCAGTCTCGAAGACCCCAATACATTTGCTCTAGGATTCCAGGATGTTGAAACTTGGGTTGAGCATCGACGAGGATGAGGCTGATGTTGATGTTGATATGCCTGCTCTTGAAGAAGATGGTGCCGAGGGAGATAAGATGGAGAAGGTTGATTAAAGATGAAACTGGTTCTTTAGATATATATGTCCCACCATTGTTGATACCCCAAATATAACGCACTCTGGTTTGCTAGTTCAGTTTGTCTATGTTTAGTTCTACCTACTTCTTAGTTGTTATCATGTCAAAACTTAAGAAGGGCCAAGTATCATTTTGTCACTGCATTGACGGTGTCAATTTTCATGTAAATTGAAGGCCTTTATGCATATTGTTTGAGAGAAATGAAACCCTTTCATTTATCTACATGATTACATCCTGTTTGGTGCATTTTCATTTTTTTTCCTTTCTATGAGTTAACAACTGGAGAGTCTGAACAGACATTTATGCTGGAAAAAATAAACATTAATGATTTCAAAAAGGGTGATTTTAAGTGCAGACTTGCAAAAGCTAAACTCTATCCTCTTACAGGTTACTTTGATGTTAAGATGCTGATCAGGTTGTATTATATTGGGCTTAGGCTTCAGATTATTTATTATATAGCTTGCGGTGTTGCAGTGATTCTCAAGGAGTGATTATTAATTCTCGTTGTTGGAGACGAACAGGAAAAATCAAATGTGGTCAAGATTCTGGAGAAATTAAGTTCTCTGTGAGGCTCTTAGAAGTGCATCCAAGTTAGTGTTTAGAAAGAGATCAATTTGATTTGTCATAATGGTTTTTTTCAATGATCTTAGTTAATAACAATGCAAGATTGAAGCAAAGTATTAAGTCAACTTTAAACCAATATAATTATTGAATACAACATAAATAAGCACAAAATATATCCCATTTTTCATGAATCGTTTATTCACAAGTATTATCACACTGAATTTGGATCCGGGTAAAATAATATTATCCTGACACACATTAACATCGTTAATCATTAAATTGAACCTGCTTTGTGGCGGCTCACGACTAGCTCCCCCATCTTAAGAGTTTCTAGTGGCAAGAGTGGTCAAGTTCCACCAAACAAAACAAGAAAGACACCAACAACAAAAAGACGCAATACACAATCAAATGAATACTCCAGTATATATAGGTAGTGGCAGTATGTGATTAACTACATTGTTCATACCCAAACAATCACTGCAGCAGTTGCACCGTTGTCGCTCTTTCACCGCTTACACGTCTACTAATTCCCTCTCTCCTAAATCACTTCTCCATTGTATTCATAACGATAACTTCAAACATCAATCATCTTATTATAAAAAC
>PYUH01000270.1:1588631-1627639 GCA_016808085.1 Suaeda aralocaspica
ACAAAATAATCTGAATTATAAAAAAAAAAAAAAAAACACTCAAATTTACACTGTATATCAAATTATCATCATTTCAGCATCTCAATATCAAGTATTATACTAACTTACGTATACATGGTTACTGATGTATTCTTGGAACGTTTTCTTCCTCTTTTTCCCTCCTCTCTCCCTCTCCTTACCATTCCTTTGTGATATCTTCTTTTTTCTTTTTCCTCTCCTGGTGCTCCAATTCATCCCCTCTTCCCTCCCTGGCTCCGTTTTTTTATCTTTCTCCCTTTTTTCTCTTCAGCTTCTACCTCTGTATGCTCGCCTTTTTCTCCCTCCCCTCCTCTCCTCTTCTGCTTTTTCCTCTTTTCCTCCCCAACCTTCCCCTCTTTTTTTTGGTCTTTCTTCCAATTCGCATCTCTAGTTTTTCTCTTTCTCCCTGAATTTTCTCTTCTCATCTACTCCTATATATCGACTCCCTTTTGGCCGTCCCCTTCCCCCCCTCTCTCTTCATCCTTTACATTCCTCCCCCCTCTCTTTTCCTTTGCCCGCTCCCTTCCTTCCATCTCCGTCTTCCCCATATC
The DNA here is from genome assembly GCA_016808085.1 of Suaeda aralocaspica. Lineage (NCBI taxonomy): Eukaryota > Viridiplantae > Streptophyta > Magnoliopsida > Caryophyllales > Amaranthaceae > Suaeda > Suaeda aralocaspica. The sequence continues at coordinate 1,589,201 of PYUH01000270.1, forward strand.
GTCATCCCCTTCCTCAGCCTTTTCACTCTCTCCCTTTTGAGCTTCACCATGCTTCCCCCTCCCTTCTGCTCCCCCTCCTGCTCTCTCCTTTCCCTTCTTCCCGTTCTTTACATTTATCTCTCTTCACTAGCCATACTCCAGGTCCCCCATATCCCCTCACCTTGTGACCCATCTTTTCCTCTCTTTCTTTGGTTCTATACCATGTCTTTTCCCTGCAGTTTATCATTGATTATGATTTTATGAATCATTTGCTAATTGTATTTTTTTTTACTACTGTGTTTTAGCAATTGTTGAATATTTGAAGTGTATGATTAGTATATGAAATGGCGTTGTTTCGTAACTGTTTTTTCGCAAGCCACCTGATCTCTACTTGAGATTTCCGACAGAATCTACGGTAATTCTTCAATTCTCTACTTCTATGTTTGTTTTCTTACTCTCACTTTGTTATTGTTACTTGTTCAATATTAGTTGTGTATTCTAAATTGTTGTTAAGCTGTAATTCTGTTTCTCAATTTTGTTTAATGTCAAAGGAACTTTGGAAGTTAGAATGTTGGCCGTTTTAAAATAGTTAAATATACTTCGTACTATTTTGGGAGGGATTAAAAAGATGTCAAGTTTTTCGAGACGACATACTATTAAACTTACCCTTGCTTGGGGTTTGGTGGGGAGAGGATGTGAAAATGATACAAGAATAAACGATTGTAACGATTACTAATTTTCTCATTAGATATGAATGAAGTTATGAAAGATAGTTGCTAGAGGATTAGATTTCAGCATAGGACAGTAAAAGTTTATTATGATCTCGTCTGGTGTTTATAGTTATTCTCTTGAGTATGTGAAGGATGTGGCAAAAGAGGGCTCATTGGACAATACAAAGCATGGTTATATAGTTATTGTTTATCGATTTAGTGATTCATTGGAATGATGGTCAATGGGATGAGATTTTTGATATTGAAAAGGAAGTGGCAAGTTGACCTCAAATGAGAATCGGAAAATGTCAGTGTGGTTGAATGCCAACAAATTTGGCTTTTGCTCTAGTTGGAGATAAGTGGAAGGAGACCTTTAATCACTGTTCATTGCTAGATAGTTGTACTGTTTGGAAGACGGATTTGGTTGATATTGATAGTGGTCTTGGTTCTTGTAAGCGGGTTAATATTAGAATTAGGAGTATTTCTTGGAGAAGCTTAGAATGATTATGACTTATGCCGACCACTGTGCCGTGTACTTTTCTGTAGTAACAAGTGATCAGAACTCAGAAGCTGGAGTTAGACACTGTAATATAGCTAGAAGGTTTCGTTATTCACCATTATAGATAGATCTTTATTAGTAGCAGTGCTAATCATGTCAAATGATTACTTAATGGATATAATACACTTGAGTTATGTTAACCATCATTTTCAGTGATCTGAGTTCAGTCTTATGCTATAGAAAGCTTATGCGGTGCAACTTTCTTGAAATTTGATTAATGTGTTTGTATTGTCGACTGCATCATGTTTCATCATTGGGAAAGTAGGTGTAGTATTTGTAAAGAATTTATTTTTAGCAAGCATCCCCTCCCGCATTAGCAAAACATGTATCTCTGAAAATGAGCTACTTTGGATGACAATAAAGAGGCTTTAATTGTGTAGAATTATAAAAATGGGGGATGGCTGTGCGGTAGCATTGGGATGAGGGACATATGCAGCAGATGTTCTTTCATATCAGGGTTCTTTCAAGTTAACATTTGATCTAGATTCCAGACACTGCTATAATACAATAGAAGCACATAGTTTTGGACTCATTTGGCTTGTTTCACTAAAGCTAGAGGCAAATAATTGTAATCCTTTCAACCGTTTTAGTACCTCTTTTGTGGACCCTGTGGTTGAGTAGATATTGTTGTTGATAGCAAATTTAAATGTAGAAAAATGAACGAATGAAGGAGAAAAAAAGGGGAGATTGGATTATAAGCTATACAATTGTATTTGATTAATTTATGTGATTCACCCATGTAAATTATCTATTGTTCCCTGTTATTTCAGCAGCTTAAATTAATGGAAATTTTCTTTTTTGTAGTTTTTGACTGTTGCTTCTCTACTGAGTCCTGGGAGGGGAAAGAACTATAAGGTTACTTAGCAGGCCAGTTAGTCAGCTACAAACAATTCCTAGATGCTGCACTGTTGGTTTTTAATTTCCGGAAGACAGAGGGAGAGCTATGATTTCAAAGATTTGTCAGAGTATGATATGACTATAATGGATTATCCAAGGCATTATGAGGGCTGTCCTATACTTTCAATGGAGTTGATCCACCACTTTCTGCGTCAACTGAAAGTTGGCTTTCACTTGGCGCACAACATTCTGTTGTTGCATTGTGAAAGAGGTGGTTGGCCAGTTCTGGCATTTAGCGCTGCCCTCCTAATTATCGTAAACATACACAGGGGAGCAGAGAACCTTGGATATGGTTTACAAGCAAGCTCCTCATGAACTTTGCCAATGTTGTCACCGTTAAATCCCATCCATCACAACTTCGGTATCTTCAGTATATATCAGGAGATGTCGGTTCACGGTGGCCTCCTTTGGATAGGGTGTTAATTTGGATTGTATAATTTTCAGACTTTTTCCTAGCTTTGATGAAGAAGGGGGCTGTCGTCCTTTCTTTGGATTTATGGACAGGATCCTCTTGTTGTTGAGAATCGAAATCCCAGATTATTGTTTACAACGCAAAAGAGCAAAGCTATACGTTCTATAAGCAGGTGATTTTCTGCCAGCAATATAAGACACAATTTTAGACATTCTTTTACCAGCAAATTATGTAAATTCTATGAATGATGCATTCCACTAGAGACTGATGTAGATCGAAGACTAGTTAATGTTGGCCGATGATTTAAATGGCATGGTGTGTTTTGATAATGTCTATCGTTAAGGTAAATTGCATGACAATATTGTTTCCTATTGATTTGTTGAGTAAATGGTGACAGCAGAATCAGAGCTTGTTAAATTAATATTAACTGCAAAATTCAAGGTGATGTTGTGCTTGAGTGTACCAGTCTTCATAAGGATATGGAACATGAAGACATGATGTTCCGTATCATGTTCAACAAATCTTTATAAGGTCCAATATCTTAATGCTTAATCGAGATGACCTGAACACTGTGGGACACCAGGGATCACTTTCGAATGACTTTAGAGCAGAGGTTTGTCTTTTAGCAACAGTTTTTGTTTAGCTGCTTGCTTGGTATGAGCTGATACATTTTTCATCCTAATGGAAGACTTGCCTTCTACCCCTCTTGTAATTAGGTTCTATTTTCAGACATCGACGATGCTGCTTCTGCTGTTTCTGCAAATTTGTCTTGCTTTGAGGAAAAGGAGGGTTTCCAGTGGAGGCATTTGCTAAAGTTACAGGAATTCTTCAATTTTTTTTTTTTTTTCATTTTTTTTTTTTTTTTTTTTTTTATAATAAGATGATTGATGTTTGAAGTTATCGCTTATGAATACAATGGAGAAGTGATTTAGGAGAGAGGAAATTAGTAGACGTGTAAGCGGTGAAAGAGCGACAACGGTGCAACTGCTGCATGTGATTTGTTTGGGTACTGAACAATGTAGTTACTCACATACTGCCACTACCTATATATACTGGAGTATTCATTTGATTGTGTATCTGCGTCTTTATTTTGTTGGTGTTTTCTTTCTTGTTTTGTTTTGGTGAACTTGACCACTCTTGCCACTAGAACTCTTAAGATGGTGGGAGCTAGTCGTGAGCCGCCACAAAGCAGGTTCAATTTAATGATTAACGATGTTAATGTGTGTCAGGATAATTATTTATTTTACCCGGATCCAAATTCAGTGTGATAATACTTGTGAATAAACGATTCATGAATCAAAATGGGATATATTTTGTGATCATTTACTTTGTTGTCATTAATAATAAAAAATAATTGACACTAACTTGGTTCTAACTATAAAAATTCAAACTTGGTTTAAAAAAAAATGTAAAGGTTGAATTTAATAAATCATGAAATGAAATAGACCATTCTCCTAACTCGAAATTGATTATTGCTAACCTATCAAATTCTGAGCCACTTTGATTTTTCTCAATGTAATCAAATAACTAGATCCAACCTAACCAAATTATATTTTGACAAAACATGTTATAATCCGACTTGAAGTGACTTAACCTAATTTTGATCAACCTTGTACCGAATCTAGTCATTCAAATTGAGGAATAAATTAATCATCACAGAAAACATGCAAAACAATATAAATAAATAATGACAAGCAATGAAAGCCAAAATATAAACCATGATCAGCATCTTAAATCCAATAATGTAACACTGTAAGAGGATAGAGTTTAGCTTTGCTGCAAGTCTGCACTTAAAATCACCCTTTTTGAAATCATTAATGTTTATTTTTTCCAGCATAAATGTCTGTTCAGACTTCCAGCAGTTGTTAAACTTCATAGAAAGAAGGAAAAAAAATGAAAAATAGCACCAAACAAGGATGTAATCATGTAGATAACTGAAAGGGTTTTCATTTCTCTCAAACAATATGCATAAAGGCCTTCAATTTACATGAAAATTGACACCGTCTACTGCAGTGACAAAATGATACTTGGCCATTCTTAAGTTTTGACATGATAACAACTAAGAAGTAGGTAGAACTAAACATAGACAAACTGCAACTAGCAAACCAGAGTGCGTTATATTTGGGGTATCAACAATGGTGGCAATATATATCTAAAGAACCAGTCTTCATCTTTAATCAACCTCTTCCATCTTACTCTCCTCGGCACCATCTTCTTCAAGAGCAGGCATATCAACATCAACATCAGCCTCATCCTCGTCGATGCTCAACCCAAGTTTCAACATCCTGTGAATCCTAGCAGCAAATGTATTGGGGTCTTCGAGACTGAAACCTGAAGTCAGCAGGGCAGTTTCAAAAAGCAGCATAACAAGGTCTTTCACCGACTTGTCGTTCTTATCAGCCTCGGCTCTCTTCCTAAGCTCTTCCATGATTCCATTATCCGGGTTGATCTCCATAGTTTTCTTGCTGGACATGTATGCACTCATGGTGGTGTCCCTCAAAGCCTGAGCCTTCATGATTCTTTCCATGTTTGCAGACCAACCATATTCACCGGTCACCAAACAGCAAGGAGAATCAACAATTCTGTCAGAGACAACAACTTTCTCAACTTTGTCACCCAATATGTCCTTGATCACCTTGCACAAGTTCTCAAATGACTGCTTCTTCTCTTCTCTCTTTTTCTTTTCTTCTTCCGTTTCATCATCAAGCTTCAAGCCTTCCTTAGTAGCACAAACAAGCTTCTTGCCCTCGTATTCTTTCAGCTGAGTAACTGCATACTCATCAATGGCATCAACCATGTAGAGTACTTCATAGCCCCGTTTCTTGAGCTTCTCCAAAAATGGGGAGTTTTCAACAGCCTTCTTGCTTTCTCCCGTAATGTAGTAAATGTCTTTTTGACCTTCCTTCATCCTAGTAACATAGTCCTTGAGGCTAGTCATCTCCTCACCGCTCTTGGTTGAATGGTATCGAAGAAGTTCAGCTAACTTAGCTCTGTTTTGGCTATCTTCATGAATCCCCAGCTTGATGTTCTTAGAAAATGCCTCATAGAACTTGTTATAATCATCTTTGTTCTCAGCAATTTCAGTGAACATCTCAATGCATTTCTTCACCAGATTTTTCCTGATCACCTTCAGAATCTTATTTTGCTGCAGCATCTCACGAGAGATGTTGAGTGGGAGGTCATCAGAATCAACAACACCCTTAACAAAGCTAAGATACTCTGGGATGAGCTCTTCACAGTTGTCCATGATGAACACCCTCCTGACATAAAGCTTAATGTTATTCGGCTTCTTACGATTGTCAAAAAGATCAAAAGGAGCCCTCTTAGGAACAAAGAGGATAGCCTTGAACTCAAGCTGCCCCTCAACTGAGAAGTGCTTGACAGCAAGGTGGTCTTCCCAGTCATTAGTTAGACTCTTGTAGAAGGAAGCATATTCTTCCTTGGTGATCTCCTCTGGTTTGCGAAGCCAAATTGGTTTCTGCTTGTTAATGAGCTGCCATTCATGAGAGACCTCCTTAATTTTTTTCTTCTTTTTCTTGTCCTTCTCCTTCTCTTCATCCAAATCCTCAACATCACCCTCTTCTTCTTTCTTTGGTTCATCATCTTCGTCATCGCTGATTTCTTTCTCTGTAGTTTTCTCAGTCCAGAGGTAAATTGGGTAGCTGATAAACTCAGAGTGCTTCTTCACAAGATCCTTGATCTTTCTCTCTTCCAAATACTCCATCTGCACATAAAACTCACAATTGAGTCATAAATCAGGTAACATGCTTCACAAAGTTTATAAATAGTATTTAAGTACCTGATCTTCTTTGAGGAAGAGAGTGATCTTAGTACCCCTTCCAAGCTGCTCACCACTAGTATCCCTTGTGACAGTGAAGGAACCACCAGCTTGGGACTCCCAGACATACTGTTCGTCATCGTTGTGCTTGGTTGTCACAATGACCTTCTCAGCAACCAAGTATGCTGAATAGAAACCAACACCAAATTGACCAATCATGCTAACATCCGCTCCAGCTTGCAATGCTTCCATGAATTCCTTAGTACCAGAGCGAGCAATGGTACCCAAGTTGTTCACCAAGTCTGCAACAAAATAACTTGTAATGAGCACAACAACACAATATTTTACACCAAAACTAAAATTAGCCTTGCTAGTGAGCTCTTTAGAAATAAAACAAAATCAAATATATATATATATATAGAAATATATACTATGTATATGCCATAAAGTCATGAATAGGTTATTTTTTCATTGTAATGACCAAACACAAACGTAAATTTTTGCCAAGAATGATAGTTCATAAACAGCATTATCAGAACAAAGGGGAAATTGCCATTTTGTCAATCTGCCACTTTTATAAATAAATTATAGTAAGCTATATTTGGTCAAAGAACAATACGAATGTAGCATCACTTAAGTAGATTTTTCTAGCTTCCACTCTAGTTAAACATGGTTCTGTGCTAGATACAAATAGGTGTCCAATACAAGCATTCGAGTTTTGAGTTTAGAGTTAAAAAATGAACTATCCAAGTGAGAAGCAAGTAGACTCACAGTTCTTGAGGTAAATGAAGGTGTCGAAGTAACTCAACCATGGCAAAAGCAATACACTCAATTTCAATTGACTATCCTCAATGACTTATATATGAAATATGAAGTTATGAACCTTAATTATCTAATTAATCAACACTCCCTAACCAATGCCTCAACAACTATATCCTATATCCCATAATTCCACTTATGATCCTTATTTCCTTAAAGATAAAATGAAGAAATACAGAGTAAATACTGAATCCAAAAATCTACTCCATATATCAATAATACTGTTACAATTCAGACCTTTCAGTTCAACAAATACAAACATAAGTTGTACAATGTTCAAATAAGACATCATTAAAAGGCTAATAATCACATAATTCTACACTAATTTCAGGTTAAAAAAATACAATCACATTGAACTCTAACAGAACAGCATGAATCATACTACATTCGACCGAAAACTCGGAAATTCAAACAAAGACGAACTACATTACCTGCTTTAGTCATTCCAACACCACTATCAATAATCGACAACGTCTTATTCGCTTTATCAGGTACAAGCCTAATGAACAACTCTGGCTGAGCATCAAGCCTACTCTTATCCGTCAAACTCTCAAACCTGATTTTATCCAACGCCTACATACAAGAACACACAAAATCAAAATAAAATCATCAATTAACCACACAAAAAAAAAAAAAAAAAACATACGATCAAAGAATTGAAAACATACATCAGAAGAATTAGAGATAAGTTCGCGAAGAAAGATCTCTTTGTTAGAGTAGAAAGTGTTGATGATGAGACTTAAGAGTTGATTAATTTCAGCTTGAAAAGCGAAGGTCTCTGTTTCCGCCATTGATACGTCCGCCATTGATGAAGCTTGTTAGAGAAAGAAAGTGACAACTGAAAACCCTAGAGATTTTACGATGAGAGAATGTGGATTTTTTTAAGGTTTGTTTTTAGAGAGAGAATTGAAATGATGGTGAATTTTGATGAGAGAGAATGGGGAGAGGTTGAGGGTTTTATAGGAAGAGAGAGAGGAGAAATGAAGAAGTGTTTCGGAGCTTCTGTGGGTTCTCGAGAGTTCGACTATTCTCTCGAATTTTGTTATTTTTGGTGGGGGTTTTTGAAATGTGGGTGTTGGGATTGAAACGACGACGTGTTTAGTTTATGAAGTGGATTGGGGAAAAATGGCGCCTTTCAATCTTTTTATGGAAATGAATTACCATTAGTAAAAAGTTAAAACATATTGTTTTTTTAATACTCACTAATACTACCCCTTTATTGCAACTAATCATTTACGAAGGTAATATATGAGTCAAGTAGTCAATGACGGGTTAAAAACGAATGTAGGTAAGGTCGGCAATATCATTCGAATCCATGGATATCCACCCGTCAGCCATATATATAGATGGATCGAGTCGGATTCGGGTGGCCTATCATCCGACCCAACATTTATTCATCATTAGAATCATCGAAATGGATTTTCAGCTTTTAAAACAAATACCGGATTGAAGCAGAATGGAAGTTTAAATTCCGGAATTCGAAATTTTCAGGAAAGCAAAACCTGGGATTTCGATTTTCCGATCTGTTTTTAGAGGGTATTAAAGGCCTGTTTACTTCATCTTAAAAACAGTTCGGTACGGTTTAGTTCATCTCTAACCGGTTCAGTTCAGCTCTACTTATTGTTTTGCTAATTATTTTGTTCATAATATTATATGTTCATACTACTATTATTATCCATCATTATTTTGTACTTGACTTTATTTTGTTCATAATATTATTAGTGTTGTGTTCATTATATATTTTTGAAACATTAATCATCATATTTTTTGTTTCATATATATATATTTATTAGTTTATGATTTTCACGAAAAAATATTATGAAACTGTCATTCAGCAAATGAAACAAAAATATAAATAAAATATCATTTACAAAAACAATATTATGCCATATAAGTGGATTACCATTCACAAAAATATGAAAACATATTACTGATTTTTATTTCATAAAAAATAAACTACCAATGACGAAAAAAGAAATTTTGTTTAAAAATTATTAGTGGCACTACAAGAAAACGACCAAATAGCGACGGATATTTGCGACGGACTATAATTCCGTCGCAAAAATCAGTATTTGCGACGGAAGATAATCCGTCGCAAATTTGCGGCGGAATTACACTTTTTTGCGACGGAAATATCCGTCGCAAAAAAAAATGACAAACCAAATCTAAGGAGCAGCTATTTTTTGCGACGGAATAAATTGTTTGCGACGGATTAATCCGTCGCAAAAAAAACGACAACAAGTTATGTTATTTTGTCGCAAAAAGAAAAAAAACTAACACACAATACCCTTCTTCTCCCATAAACCCGACAAGAACCCTAAACCTCTTTCTTCTTCAGGCGGCCAATTCTTCTCAATTTCCGGCGGCCTTCTTCTCAATTTCCGGCGGCCTTCTGTTGAATTACTATATGGTTAGTCAAACAAACCCTAAAAAAAAAAAAAACGCAGACAAAGAGTTGTTCGAAAGCATAATCTACGAAAGTCGAATCTCAAAGCATAATCTCAAAGCATAATCTCAAAGCCGTTGTTCGAAAAATTATTCGTCAAACTCTTGCAAGGTGCTTCCTGAATTTGTTGTTATTTTAATTTAATTTTCTGAATTTTACTGAATTTTCAATTATTTTTCAACTTAAATTTTCGATTTAGGTTAACACAGACTGAATTTTCGATTCTGAATTTGTTGTGCATGATTGAATTTGTTGTATATTGTATGTATTGATCTTCTCAAAATGAAGTCTTTGAATCATAATTGAATGTCAAACACTTATAACTCCTTCAATTTGCTGATTAATCATCACCCCTTTTCACCATCTCAAATCCCAACAATCCTCAAATTCAAGTAATTATACTTCATTATATTCATTTTGCGTTAATGGGTATTTTTTATTTTCATCAATTTTTAATTGTAAATTAAAATGATTAAAGTTAATTAATTTTGGGTTTTTGATCAGGTTGAATATTAGTTGGAAAATAAGCTCGAAGAAGCTATTAACAATGGCGCAACCTTCAATTTTGTCTGTCGCTTTGCCTTCTGATACTGGTCGTGTACTTAGTATACTGTCTCATACTGTTCAAGTAATTAACTTTATCCCCAATTTATTATTATTATTTTTTTATTTGATGATTTGATTNCCATGGATTAATATCAAAATTATTACCATGTCATTACTCCATAGTTAAAAATCAATAATAATCCATAGTTAAAAATCAAAATTCAATAGTTGAAAATCAATAACCCATAATTAAAAATCATTAATCCATAATTAAAAAAAATAGTTCAGTTCAGCCGTTTTCAACTGAAGTAAACAAATCCTAAAGCAGTTTAGAAGAAAATTTGATTAAAAAATCCGAACTAACATTCATAAATTAAGGGCATCGTTATTTACTCCCTCTATTTCAACTAATTTTTTACATTTCACTTATACACGTTAGCCAATGTGAATTTTCTAATGATTATGAATTTTGTATTTGTATAAATTATAAAATGTTGATATTGTAATCGGTTAAATAAAAAAAAATCAAACAATACCTCATATGAACATGTTCTTATTTACATATAAAGTGTAAAAATGGTCAAAGTATGATTTTTTAATAGTATCAATAATCTAAATATAAAGACTAGAGTGAGACAGAGGGATGTGCTTATTCATAACATTTAGGTATTGTTCGGCAACCCATTTCATTCATCTTAAATAAGTAAATGTTAACTTTTAAATCACATTAGATAAATAGTTGTGTTTGGGATATGAGTTGAAATAAAATTTACAACTTTTTCATTGGTACCCTCAAGGTTGCAAAATTCACCGAGTACCCTTGTTTTTTCCAAATCTCGCAAGGTACCCCCGAGGTTTTGGAAAAAACAACAAAAACACAACCTCATAACTAGGGGTGCTTATGATGCGAGTTGAGATTGAATATTAGGTTACTCGATTTGAGTCATTAACATCTCGAGTCGAGCTCGAGCAGAGCACAAGTTCATCCAACCTCAGTTGAGTTGAGTATTGACCGAACGTTGATCGAGTCGAGCTTTGACCCCAAATTTCAACAATTCGAGCTTTGATTGAGTTTTCTCCTAGATTATATAGACTGTATATTTGAACCAAGACCCGTTATTAAAGGGTTTGGGTCAAGAAACATAACTCGTTAAAGTACACGGGTAGACATGATACGACTCAATAATTAAATTGGTCAAGTTAGGTTTGAAGGGATTCATCCTATTTATGTAAACAGGTCGACACAACATAGTACGGTTCTACCCATTTTTTTTTTTACTTTAGTATGTACTATGTAAAACTTACATGACACGCTAACTCGACACAAAACCGACAAGCTATTAGCGAGTTTGGATCAAGAGTATTGACCAATTTAAGTACATGAGTTGGTACGACCCGGCCCATTTATTAAACAGGTTGGGTTATGGTTGGAGTGGTTCAACACGTCTATGTAAATGACATGACGTGAATCGACAAGATTTATAGGTCTAGTTTTTATCCCAAGCTATTTCAATTAAATAATGATCGAGTTATTATATATTAGACTAAAATACTTGATAATTTTTAAAATGATTTAATAAAACTCACATTTCAACATTATATTTATAAATATAAATAAATCAAGCTTGTCGCAAGCTTTTTCGAGCTAAGTAAATTGAGTTGCTCAACTCGACTCGATGATACCTCGGGTCGAATTTGAGACAAGCTTTGACCGACTAATAACCAAGTCAATTTCAAATAATCATGAGTTGTATTGTATATTCGTATCCTTTAACACCCATACTCGTTACTTTAACTACCGGCCATCAATAATACCTTTTCATTTCGTTATTAATAAGGTAATTAGATTAAGACGAAGACCCTCATTTTGTCATCCACTAAACCAAAACACCGTCCACACAAATCATTTGATTAAAAATATCACATATATAACACATGAATCTACTGTTAAACTATAAATCCACCCCATCATAGTCAACAAAGTGTGCATTTCATATCATCTTCGTCCCTCATCACTTGTGCACTTCGTTTTTATCGTCATCACTCATATTTTGCCCACTCTAATCCAATACTTAGCCCACTAGTATATATATAGAGTACAACGTTTACAATCATACAACTCTAACAAATCAGTGAGTAAACTACAGCCAACAACACTATTTTATTGACGGCTGTCGTTTACTCATTTATCTTTTTTCTCAATTTCACACCATTCATTCTTATTTTTTTTCCGGGAAATTATAACCATTTTTTTTGGGTTTTATTTTTAATAATAATAATAATAATAATTATTATTTTTAATCTGAACCATGGCTTCTAGTGTTGCGAATTCATGGTTCATTATTAAGGTAGTTTTTTCAAACTTCCTTTGAAATTTTCTACATTTGTTTGTTTAATTTGTGTTTTGTGTTAATTAATGACTTTTGTTTAATGACTTATTGTAGGGAACTCATCGAAACTTAATTCAGCCTGCTCCATTCCGGGATTCTGGTAATTAATTTCACAGTTTTGGCTTTAAGTTAGAAATGTGAGTTACATTGATTGTTTAAGTTAGAAATTAGAATTCGAAAGTTTGTAAATTAGAGGTTTAAGTTTGTTTTCTTTCGAACTCGATTTCATTTTCAGTTCAGTATAGTTCACGAATTGAGTTAACATTTTTATATTCATTTTCGCTACGTTTCAATTCAATTTAATTTAGTTGAGCTCAAATAAATTTAAAAGAACAAGGCGTAATAAGTTTGATCAATTCGAAAGGCTAATGCATGTGTTTGATAATAAGCTTATCTGAATGAAAGCTCATAGAATGAGCTTATTAAAAGTTAGTTTTGTGGGACAAACGAATACTATTTACTATACACAATTATATGATGGATTAATGCAATTAATTAGTCAATCTAGCTAATGCAAACTGTGAAGCAATTAGCCGAAAAAGATAGGCCTTGTTTGGGTGTTTGCTGTTAGCAAATAGCTGGTTTGACTAGCTTATTGTTATAGCTGCTTTAACATGATTGTATTGTAATTTGTAAATAGTTGTCTATGTGAAAATGTTTGACGAATAGCTCCTATACAACAACAATAAAGCCTTAGTTCCAAAATAATTTGGGGTCGACTAGACATAAATCAATATGAGTAGTCGTAAAAGTCATTAGCAGAAATCCTGCCCCACCAATCTTCTCTGTTTGACACTAAATATTTTTTAAGCCCCAACACCCTCATATCTCCACTACCTCCTTACCAGAGCGTTATTCGGTCTTCGTCTTATATGACCAAACCATCTTAGCAAATAGCTATTATAATTGTTGAAAAAGTATGCAATAACAAGTTTAAAGTTTGAGTGAGCTAAACTCAAACTTCCTGTTATGAGTTTATTTTTTTCTAGAAGGGATATTTGAGCTCCTACCTATTGTAAGTACTTAGCATCTGTTTTGTACTTTTTGTTCACCTTCACCTTAAGATAAGTTCAATTCTGATAAGTTATGTGTACTTGTCTTATTTAATTCCTATTAGTTTGAAATGGAGCAAGTAAATTAAGTCGATAAGGACTCCAATGAAGTAATAAATTAATAGATCGATGTTTTTCTGCCAAGAACTGACATATTACTCTTCCATGATTTTCATGTCGGATGTTAATTGGTAGAAGTTATGTTCATGTGTTTTGTCATGTCATTGTGACATATGATTTGATAGACTAAATGTTACTCGCGTTATTGGCAGGTATATCTTGCACAAACTGGCAGAACTCTCGCCTAAAGAAGTTGGGTCGTTTAAAACTGAACAAACAATGGAAGAGTGCAAGGAGAAAGACAACATTTGTGCAAGCTGTAGCAACACCTTCTGTACCAACATCCCCTTTCCCCCCAATAGATAACACAGAACACCTGAAACAGCTAGCAGAGAGCTATGGTTTCCAAAAAATTGGTGAGCCACTTCCTGAAGATGTTACACTAAGGGACATTGTTGCCTCTCTTCCTAAGAAGGTAATGGTATCAATCTGTTCCGGGTTGGAGAAATGTAATGCTAACTTGTCGACTCATTTCAAAAAGTCTATTGTTGGCGTAGGTGTTTGAGATTAATGACATGAAAGCATGGGGATCAGTTCTAGTAAGTGCAACGTCATATGCTTTGGGTATCTTTATGATTGCCAAAGCCCCTTGGTACCTGCTTCCTCTAGCATGGGCATGGACAGGCACTGCTGTCACAGGGGTAACTTCCTAATATATTTTATAAAATTCTTCACATTTTTTTGTTTTCTGTTCTCTTTCGTATGTATGGTTGCACGTATATACACTTTTACTTGTTCAAGTGTCAATTATGACTGTTTTATAGTTTTTCCTTTCAATTTCAGTTTTTCGTGATAGGACATGATTGTGCTCACAAATCCTTTTCGAAGAATAAGCTAGTTGAAGACATTGTTGGAACTCTTGCATTTTTGCCACTTATTTATCCTTATGAACCATGGCGCTTCAAGCATGACCAGCATCATGCAAAAACTAATATGTAAGCAGTCATCCCACTCATCTGTGATCGGATTTTTATATGGCCCCTTCATCTCTAGCTTTGTCTGACTTCTTTTCGATTTCATATTTAATGCACCTTTCCCTCTTCTATTGTCTTTTCCCTCTGCTTTATATTAGGTTTTTTTATTGTTGACTTATTGACTTACTTATAAATTATAACTTCACCACTGCAGTTAGTTTTACTATCTGGTATTCTACATCAGCGTTATGCTACTAGCTAGCTTAATTATTGTTGTAGCACAATGTTGATACAGACATGATGCAACTTAAGTAGCTTCTCATTTTTCAGGAAGTAGCTGACTGCCTATTTTTATATTTTGTCCAGGCTAAATGAAGATACAGCTTGGCTTCCTATCTGGAAAGAGCATATAGAGTCATCCCCGGCCTTGCGCAAAGGTCTAATATGGGGTTATGGGCCTCTTCGACCTTGGATGTCAATAGCTCATTGGTATGACCTTCAGATGAAACTATCTTTCTTTCATAATTTTTCCATATTACTTGTTGCAAGTATTATACTCGTGACATTACTGCAAGCAGGGTCTCATGGCATTTCAATTTGAAGAGGTTCAGAAAGAATGAAGTAAAGCGTGTCAAAATAAGCTTAGCTGCTGTTTTCGCATTTATGGCTATAGGTTGGCCTCTGATAATATATAAGGCTGGAGTAGTGGGATGGATCAAGTTCTGGCTTATGCCATGGTTGGGCTACCACTTTTGGGTAATTACTTGGTCATCTATTTCATATTCATTCATGACACTAAGTCTTGATTAATGAGACTACATTACAATTTTCTCAAAGTTACTGGAATTTCTAGAAGTTCTCTAGTTTTTTTATTTTTTTTTATTTTTAATATCTACTTGCGCTCATTATATTTTTTTAATATGTGTTGAGCTACAGATGAGTACTTTCACAATAGTCCATCATACAGCGCCTCATATTCCTTTTAAGAATTCAACTGAGTGGAATGCAGCACAGGCCCAGCTGAATGGAACTGTACACTGCGACTATCCCCGTTGGTAAAGCAGTTTGAACTCTATCTTCACATTGGAACTTGCAAGTAAAGTTTTAAGTTTTGTTATAGCTCTAACACATTCAATTTTATATCCAGGATTGAGGTCTTGTGTCATGACATTAATGTGCATATTCCTCATCATATCTCTTCAAAAATTCCATGGTACAATTTGCGAACAGCTCAACAATCCCTTGACGAGAATTGGGGAAAGGTATGCTTCCTTGTGTTCCAAATTATATAGAATGTGTGGGCTGAAAAGTTCTTTGTAAATAAATCAAGCTACTTTTTATGTCCAGCGCGATGGAAAAATTTAGTTTGTAGCGAAAGTCAAATTTATAGATCGAGGTTTATGGTTTGTTTGTATATTCCAGACGAGGGTGGAAATTTGAAAGTTTGTAGACAGAGGGTGTTATGTTATAAAATTGTACAGAGTATATGTATGTTGCATTATATGGCTCGGTGAGAAGGATTTGGATACATTGTGCATAACTGCATAAATTACAGTTGTGGCTATAAATTTGAAGTTTATTGATATATTATAAGGGAGCGTGTTTGTGTGAAAGCTTGCGCAACATAACGGAGGGTAGTATCTGTACGTGTGTGCAACTTAAGGGAAGGTATAGTGATGAGGAGAGACTGAGAGAGAATCAATGGTTAAATATAGAAATGTCCTGATTTATGTTAAGCTGCTTTCAAAAAGAGGGAAATGTTGCACATATAAGTTATATAGGAGTACTACATTATTTTGAAAACTAAAAGTATTGACAAGCCAATGTATTATGAATTTATGATTGCATCTTCTATTATTGAAATGCAGAATCAAAAGCTTAAGCTTATGGGGTTGCCTTTGTAGCTAGATAGTCTGCACTAAAATTTATCCTTGCATCAGATTTGATGAAGTGGCTTGGTTGATATTGTTGGCAAATTATGACATTGTTAAGTTTGTGAAATTTTTAGCATATGGTGATCACACAAGTCTTAACAACCTCTTATATTGTCTGAGCTTACGCTTGCTCTAGTTGAGTGATTGTCTGATTGATGAATTAGACTTTTGGTTTTCTTCGAGGGTCTGTAACAGCCTCTCTGCTTTGTCAGGGGTAAGACTACGTGCGAGTTGCCACTTTAAAGACTAGTGTGCTGCACACCAACATCACAGTGTTATTATCTTGTTATTTTTATTGTGGTGGTCTAGCAGTTCTGACATTTTCGGATTTTTCTTTGCTTATTGCAGTACCTGAACAAAGCTAAATGGAATTGGCGACTGATGAGAACGATTATGACAACATGCCATGTCTATGATAAGGATGAAAATTATATCTCTTTTGAGAAAATTGTCCCTGAAGAATCTCAGCCAATATCATTCCTTAGAAAAGTAATGCCCGACTATGCTTGAAACATTGCAGATCAATTGGTTCTTGGTATGATGGATAAATTGCAAAAATAATCAATTACAGCTTACTAATTGTGAATCTGGATCTTGGGGTTAATGACAGCCTCTTTCATGTAAGTTGCACTAGCAAGTGTAATTGTAAACTAGCTGAAGTACTATGACATCCATGGAAGCAACACTTGTGTGTCATATATCAAGATTGCGGATATGGACCGGAGTATTTAGTGACACAGATTAGGATTTTGTAAGAATCATATAATTTTGTTATTGTTAGCTTTCAATGTTAATTTCAGAATTATACGAAAATTTATTCCCAAGGCTTGAGCTTGGCTAATTTGGTACCGTGTTTTATCTCTTAAAGGCATTACCCAAGTTCAAACATTGGGAGAATGGGAGCAACGCATTTGAGAGGTTTTGGGGTTATTTAGGTGATAAGGCCTAACTAGCTCAACCCCATTATTACTAATGTTTCACTTCACTTCTATTCAACTCTGTTTATTTTTGTTCAGTTTAGCTCCATTCATTTCAGTTTAATTCTATTCACTTATGTTTTCGTCCAAAAGAACAACACCCTCATCTTGATCAAAATTTTGTATATGTAAATAAGATAAATAATATAAGCATATTAATTAAATAAGTATTAGACATCACAAAGTGCATAAATTGGATTTAGACCGATAGATTGAGCCTAAATTGAGTCTTAAAAAATTGAATCTGAATTTGATCCAATTAAGTTTGAATTCGATCGAATTGCCTTCAAAATCTAAACTAGTTAGGTAATTAAATTAGATTAGACTAAATTGGACTTTGGACTTTTTAAAACCCATTTAAATCCTTCAATACAACCATACCACCTAAAAAAACCCAAGAATGGAAACCAAAAATTTACTGAAAATTATTAAATTTAATTTTTTATAAAAAAAATATCATTCTGTTATACTAAAGCAGTTACCACTTAGACAATTTTTCTACTCAAATTTCCCTCTTGAATGAGCTCACTTGCATAAATTTAAGAAGTTGTTATATGTTAAAATAAAAATATTATTAATATATGTATTAAAACTTCAATGCTTAATTTTGAGAATGAGGGGTAGTTTAACTGGTTAAAACTCCTCACGTAGTTTCAAGAGATTTTGAGATCAATTATCATCATTTGTCCTCATAGGCTGTAGCTCCGAAACACCAATACTTACCATGTGGTATAGAATAGTATACACAACTATGAAATAGTATCCATATGTTATAAAATATTAACTAGATAATCCCCAAAAATGCTGAAGTAAAAAATAATAATTGCTCTAAAATTCTATTATTTTGAGGTGGCAAAAATGACACAACCTGTTAACGCAACACAAAATCGACCTGTTATTAACGGATTTGTGCATGTTGAGAGTGATGACTCGTTTATATAAACCGGTTGACACGACACGTTTATTAAATAGGTCGAGATAGGGTTGGAGAGCTTTACCGTTCAAGTAAACGTGCGGACACATACGATATGACACGATTCCACCTAATTATATACGGAGTACATTAGTATGTAAAAAAAAATGCGACACGCTGACTGAACATGAAATCACCTGGTTTGGGACGAGGATGTTAATTTGTTTAAATAAAGGGGTTGACACAACACGACCCATTTGGGGTTGGAGGGGTTCAACCTATTTATATAAGTGACACGACACGTTTAACAACTCTAATTTTTTTTATTACAACTTGAAAAGCTTATTGGAGATGAACAATAATTAGGAAATACGGGGTAGTAATTTTTTTCTACCAACGTGGCAACAGATTAGTATCAATACAATTTAGAAGATTTATTAGTTTTTGACTTTGAGAATAAAGAAAGAAAAGGTTGAATTAAACGCATTTATTATCTTAAATGATGTATAATTTTGTCATAAAATTCTAAATTATTTTAATATAAGAAATGTATTTAATGCTTATAGCCTTATATGAATTATTTTAATATAAGAAATGTATTTAATGCTTATAGCCTTATATGTAGCCCCACGAGACTTCTTACCTAAAAAAATCTCACCATATCAAATGAGCACACTTCGCACATGAAAAACTTATCCCTCCGCTCCCATTTGTTTGATACGTTTTGACTTGTACCCATGTCAATACACTTGTTTGACCTTAAATATATTTTATTATATATATATATAAATTATAAAAATTGAAAATTAATAACTTTTTCATTGAAAGTTGAAACGAATCAAACAAGACCCATATGACAACATTATCTTATATATTAAAAGTAATTAAAAGATTCTCCCATCTTATAAATAATGTCAAAATTACAAACGTATCAACCTAAAAGGAAAGGAGGGAGTATTTTATTTTTCTCTCTCAATTAAGCTTCATAATTTACTATGTCTTATTATAATTAATACACTCCCCTCAAAATAACAATAAAACACCATAATTACAACAATATTTTAACATTGTATCTAATTTTGCTTGATTCACGTGTAATAGTCAAAACATAAATAATAAACGGAGGAAGATGGAGTAGTATTTTCCTATGTAGCATTGATACTTTATATGAGTAGCCGTTTTTGAACCCGATTATCCCAGTTAGGATACAAATCTGTTTCTTTATATTATAATTGGTTGTATACATTAACATTATTTTCCAAATTTGCTGTTTTTATTCCCTGTATCAATATTAATTTCCGACCTTATTCCCAATTCAGTGCAACCTATGTAATTTCCCCAACATACCACCTCGAAATCCGAACCCAAAAATTACAAAAAAATAAAAAATAAAAACCCAAAAATTACCGAAAATAAACACAATAAAATTTGAAATTTACCTACCAAAAGAAAAAGCAATAATAAAGGCAGTAGATAAACCAATAAGGCAGCTAGATAATGGCCGCCACCGTAGTATCATCAGTTACTTCATCGGTTGCATCGTCATTCTACTCATCCTTATTTATTTCCAAATTTCGTCCTTTTCATTTACTCAAACTATCTTCTTCTTCATCTTCTTCCTTTTCTCCTCTCTATTATAGTCGTAAAACTCACCTACTCATGGCTCACTCTCTATCTACTTGCGCTACTTTAGGTCTCACTCAACCTACTTCTACTGATCATCCTAAGGTTTGTTTTCAGTTTTGATTTTTGGTTTTCGCTGATTTTATAATTAATTTGCTATTATTTCTTGCTTTTTGTTGTTGATTTGTTTTTGTTCGTTGATTTTTTGTTGTAGATATTGTAATTAGAGGAGTTAAATTGAGGTGATTATGTTAGGTTTTTGTGATCTTGTAATTTAAATTTTGAATGAATTGTTAATTAGAAGTTTAATTTGGACAGTATGAAGGTTTTTTGGCGTAGTTGAAAGGAGATTTCATGCAATTGTGATTTTTAAAGTGTTGATGTTCGTATGTGCTTTATTTAGGTTTAAATTCTTTGGATTTTGTTGATTTTTGGTGTTAATTGCTTATTTATTGGTGTTAAATTAAGGTGATTAAGTTACGTTTTTTGTGATTTTGTTATGTTTAGTGTTGAATTTGAATGAATTGTAGTGTCAATTCAGATTTAACAGTATGAATTAAGGTGATTAAGTTAGGTTTATGTGATTTTGTTACATTTAGTGTTGAATTTGAATGAATTGCTAATTAGGAGTTATTTTGAACTTTAGGAACTATGAAGGTATTGTTTTGCGGAATTGACAGGCGAATTCATGTAATTGTGATTTTTTAAACTGGTGATCTTCATATGCGTTTTATTTAGGTTTAATTTGTTGATTTTTGATGTTGATTGCTTATTTATTGGTGTTGTATTAAGCTGATTAAGTTAAGCTTTTTTTTTGTTTGTTTGTTTTTGTTTTTTTGGGTTTTGTTATGTTTAGTGTTGAATTTGAATGAATTGTCGATTAGAGGTTAATTTGAGCAGTATGAAGGTTTTGTTTGGCGGAATTGAATGGATTTGTTATTTGTAAAATGTTGATCCTTGTATGCGCTTTATCTGGGTTTAATTTCTTTGGTTTTGTGATGTTGATTGCTTAATCAAATGTATTAATTAAGATTTTTTTGTGATTTTCTTATGTTTACTGTAAAATTTGAGTTAATTGTCAAATTGAAATTGAATTTGAATTTAAATTCTAATTCATAAGAAGGTATCATTCTCGATGAAAGATAATGGTTTTGTGGAACAGAAAGGGGGTTCGTTCAATCTTAATTTTCGATAGCGTTGATTCTTATACGTGCTTTGCTCATGTCCATAATTTAATATTTTTGGTTGTTGTTTGAATGTTGAATACTTAATCTCAGGTATTAACTAACTAAGCTGTTTGTTAGGTTTTTATGTTTATCTTTCTTATATTTACCTTTTAATTTGAATAAAATATCGTTGAAATACTGTAAAAGGTGTGAAGGCAAAGAAGATTATTAATTGTCATAATGTTGATCTTCATAATTCTAAATTTGAATTAGCTGTGATTGCTATGATTTTGTTCTTTAATTTCACTTCTGTTTGTTTCTTTGTACATGTTGATTAGATGATGATTGGTATCAATTAAGTTGTTTGTTATTTGTATTTATATTAACTTTTAAATTTGAATAAATGGTTGCTTAATGATTTAACTTGAACACCATGAAGGTATCATTGGCGGTGAAAGATATGGATGTGGCACAATGGAAGGGAGATTTGCTTGCAGTAGGTGTTACAGAGAAAGATATGAATAAGGATGACAATATGAAATTCGTAAATTCTGTGTTAAATAAGTTAGATTCCCAATTAGGTGGTTTATTAGGTGAAACTTCAGCTGAAGAAGATTTTGTTGGCAAACCTGGCCAATCAACCATTCTTAGGCTTCCTGGTTTAGGATCTAAGAGGATAGGATTGATAGGGCTTGGTTCTCAGTCTAATTCTGTCATTGCATACCGCGGTCTTGGTGAAGCTGTTGCTTCGGCTGCAAAGAGTGCACAAGCTCGTAATATTGCAGTGTTTCTTGCTTCTTCTGAGGGGCTTTCTGAAGAGTCAAAGCTAAAAACTGTTTCTGCCATCGCTACTGGTAATTTCCTGAACAAGAAATTTGTTTTCACCTGTTGTAGTGTTTTTT
Organism: Suaeda aralocaspica; assembly: GCA_016808085.1. Classification (NCBI taxonomy): domain Eukaryota; kingdom Viridiplantae; phylum Streptophyta; class Magnoliopsida; order Caryophyllales; family Amaranthaceae; genus Suaeda; species Suaeda aralocaspica. Next base: position 1,611,338 of record PYUH01000270.1, read on the forward strand.
TTTTTTTTATAAAGATTTAATTTTTAAAATCCGACAATTCTGTTTGCCTTCACACCTGGTCAACACAAGCCACATATATGATTTGATCTATGTTCTTCTATTCAGCTTATAATAACTAAATATATGTCTGTTGAACATCATATTTTTATGTCAGGTACTCTTCTTGGATTGCATGAAGATAACCGGTTTAAATCAGAGTCGAAGAAACCACTCCTTGAATCTTTGGATATTATTGGCCTCGGAACTGGGCCTGCTTTGGAGAAAAAGCTCAAAACTGTTGAAAACACTTGTTCTGGAATTATTTTTGGAAGAGAACTGGTTAATGCCCCTGCTAATGTACTTACTCCTGGTTAGTAAGGCTGCCGTTTATTTGCTAGGTTTCCGTTGAATCCATTTTCTTTCTATGTTCACCTCTCTTCCTATATGAAAGGGTGCGGTTTTATAGGATTTAATGTCCACAGGGCATATGTTTCATGCTTAATGTTATAAGATCTTTTGTTGGCGATGGTTTTTGAGGAGGCCTTTAGGGAAAATGAAATTACCAAGCCTTTTATTTCTGTGACTAACTATAAGTGTTTAATATTTTTTCCCAGGAGCACTTGCCGAAGAGGCTTCCAAAATCGCTTCAATGTACAGTGATGTTATGTCAGCAAAGATTCTCGATGTAGAGCAGTGCAAAGAACTTAAAATGGGATCCTACCTTGCGGTTGCTGCAGCTTCCGCAAATCCACCTCATTTTATCCATCTATGCTACAAACCTCTTAGTGGACCCGCTAAAGCCAAAATAGCACTTGTTGGGAAAGGACTGACATTTGACAGGTGATTTCTTTGGATATTAGCCATCTTCATCAATGTTGTTAACTCCTGAGAAATTTAATCGAATTGTGTGATTGTGGATTCAACTTATTCTCTATGGGAAAACCATGGGAGGGGGTGATGTGATATTTTTCCCAGAATCTGACTTTGATTCAATTGTAAACATCTCTAATCTCATGTCTGGAAAGGGTGTTGTATGACTTAGTTTCAAAAAAAATTTCTTTATTCATGCTATTAGAGCTATTAAACCTCCATCAGGTGTTATGGAGTATGGACCTCCCTTGATTTAATGTCTATTGTTTTTTTTCCTTTCCAGCCATTCCAGGTTAAAATTGCATTTTATTGATTAGCTTGTTGTTTTTTCATATTCTTTAGTATCTTTTGTTTTCAGTTGCAGTTCCTTTTTTTTAAAACAAAAATGAATTAGTACTACGTAAAATTCTTTTGCTTTTACTTAAAGTGGTTTTATGGACCTGAGCCGAGTTTTATTGTTTAAGAACTGATTTTTAGGTTTTCTATTTGATAATAATAATTATGGGTTAAGCCTTTACAACTTATGTTACCGTTGAAAGTTATATAGAACTTGATATTTACAGATTTATTATATAGTTCTTGTTTCTTAAATTGAAATTAATTTCATGATTGAAATTGTTACAGATTAAAACTTTATCTAAGTTGAGGTAAACAAGGCCTTATTGATCAAAACTGGTTTCCATTGAATATCAATGGTTGAGTTGAAAAGAGTAGGGCCTATATTTTTCTGGCTAGTTTTTGAAAATTTCTGTTAGTTCCCTAGTATTGTTGCTTCTTTCAAAAGGGATTTTTGTTTGTTCTGATACTTATGTGTTTGGTAAGGTCTTTTCTTATAGAAACTAAGTAAGAATAATGATCTCAATAGGCATATCACCTTTCAGAGTGCACTATGATTCTAAAGTCGTTCATAAGTTCTCTTCTTTGATTTTTGTAGTGGGGGTTACAACATCAAAACTGGGCCAGGTTGTTCTATTGAACTAATGAAGTTTGATATGGGTGGTTCAGCAGCAGTTTTAGGTGCAGCAAAAGCCATTGGGCAAATTAAGCCTGATGGAGTTGAGGCAAGTGTTACAATATCTCTTTTCTTTTCTGTCTAGTTGTAGGGAAGTTGAGAAAGAAATGTGCTTTTTGCTTCTTTTAGCTAAAGTATTTAACCTAAAGACAAGTGCACACTTTACTATTGTTGTACTTGTCATTAGCTATTTTTATTGGAGGATAAAATACCTATCTGAAACTCGAAAATCTTGGGAACATGCAGGTTCATTTTATTGTTGCTGCCTGTGAAAACATGATTAGCGGGACTGGGATGCGGCCTGGAGACATAGTCACTGCATCAAATGGAAAAACTATAGAGGTAGATTGTTGATTTTATTTTTATTTAATATTTTTTAATTTAACTTTGATTGGTATATGGTGTATCTGTTTTTTTGGTGAAAGGTTATATGCTGTAGAAGCTAATTTAGTCTGGAATTGGGTACTTATACCTAACCCAAATAATTTACAGCAACTACTCTAGACCTCATACTTCATACTTGTGTGTTTGGGATATGGGAATTTATACATGCGAGTGCTTCCCTAACAGAGGCAAGAGGGGGTATTTGTCTTTACACATACATTGAAACAGCTATCGATTAATCTATATAATGAGTTTTTTCAAGTACTCCTATCCCAAATTACTTGGGTATATCTTCCCTCTGTTACTTTTTTATTTTTTACTTCTCACTTCAAATTTATGTCTGTTATTTTATCTATTATTATTATTACTTTTTTTTTTAATGTCCTCTCTTTTTTACCTATAGTGTGTTATTACTTATGGAAACTGTTTTTTCCCATTGAATATTCTTTCTTACCCCACTTGTTAAGACAACTTCATTTCATACCACAGTCCTATTTAATAACAAAAAGGGTCCGCTTCCACACTTTTTCTCCTTATTTCCTCGTCGAGAACATTATGGAATTGTATACTTTTTTTAGATGAGTGCTAACATTTAAAGCATCCATAATAAGGGGTTTGTCATGGGGTTTGTTCTCATTTTAGGAGGTTCATAAACAAATCCTTTATTGTTACTCATGGCCTATTATAAGAGAGGTTTGTATTTGCATATGTGGCATTTTGTGTGTGGGAACAATATTAATATAAAAACAAAAAAAAAAAAAAAAGGTAGATTTTAGGGTCCCATTGATAAACCTCAATGGGGTTTGTCTATTGTTGGTAAGAGGTTTGTTCACGATAAGTTTGTTCTTTTGATGATGTGGCAGTAGAACAAAACTCTTAGAGGTTTGTGCTATTGTAAATGCTCTTATGTACTAAAGTTACTATTTTTTCACCTTGTCAAGTTTTTGTCTCACCCACCCTTTGAACTCAGTTTTCTTGCAAGTTCACCCTGCTTAATAGTTAACTAATCCTACCTTTTCCACAAATTATTTTTTTATTCAAAAACATTAAATGCACCCGTAAAAAATGATCTGCCCTAGAACCCATCCTTTTGTGGCCTCATCCCACTCCCTCAAATTGACTAAATTACATTCTCACTTGCGGTGCTAACCATTGCCAATTGCTTTGGACATGAGATACCATCGAGAAACAGAAATCCGTTTAATTTTTTATTTTGATTCCCTGCAGGGTTTGTCGAGAAGGGTTAATTTAATGCTACTTTTTGGGGATTTTCTAAAAAAGTATTTATCTTTGATTTGACTTTGGTGGATTTTCCTCAATTCAATTTTTTGTTAAATTAATTTGCTTCTTCTGAAAATTGGTTAATCCCACTCCATGTTTGTTTTTCTTTCTTGTTTTTTTTTTTTTTTTGTTAAATTAATTCGGGTTTGAGGCCCAAAGAAAAAGAGATAAAAACATGCCTTAGAAAATTATGAAAACCCGAAACAATTAAGTAAGAAAGGAAAAGGCTTCATTTTTTTGGAGCTTGACAGAAGGAGATAGAAAAGGATAGAGAAAAGGATGTGAAGTATAACTTTGGAGAAAAGAGCCAAAAATCTCTTTTCAGATTTTTAGAATAAATTATACAAAGTATATATTTGTGAAGGTGGCTTAATTTACCTAAAAAACTGACTTGATTACTCAAAAGTTGAATTTTGGAGTGTTCCAAATTAGTTGATACATAACTTGTATGTTGGAACAAATACTCCTTAGTCTATAATTTTTTTTTGCTACTTTTGATTGGTGATCATCTATTATGAATAAATCAAAGCTGTATTGGCTTATTGTTTAACATTGAGGACATTGAGGGTTTGCGTGCAATAGGTCACAAAGGTTTGAATTCCCTTTCGCACCTTTGTAATTTGTATTGCCCTAGATGCTCATATGCACAAAGAAATTATGAATAATTTAAATTTTGTGAGTATCCTTCTTTGCATAGGATTTTATGGCTTTGCTATTTCACATGTAACCTTTAATTAGAGTTTAAGGGAAGGTATCATATAGGATACAATAGGACATTATGAAAGCATTACCTAAAGAGAGAAGAAATTGGATGATTCTCTAAGGACATATAAAATAGATCGTCTTTGTCATGGATGGAGGAAATTTTGACAATAACTTCTATTGTGTAGATAACCTTAACAGTTTGTTTGGACACATTTTTGGGAAGGAAAGGGAGGGGAGGGAAGGGAAGAGGAAAGAAGGGGAGGTGAAGGAAGGGGAGGGAAGAAGAAAATAATTTCCCTCATGTGGATTGTATAGGAAAGGAAGAGGGAGCGAGAAATATAAGAAAGAGGAATCCAACCAGAATTGTGAAAAGAAAAAAAACCATTTGAAACTCATGGTGTAGCAGAACTGCAGAAGGGGAGATACGCCAATACGTTGTGATTTTCCTTCCAAATTTTTTCAATTGTGAAGGATTTGTTTCTTAAGGATGGAAGGGTACAGTTTCCTTCCATTCCTCTTCCTCCCAATTCTCTCACCTCCCATTTTTGCTATCCAAATGGAGAAAACGCCATCCCTTCCTTTCCCTTTATCAGTTGTATCCAAACAAGCTGTATTGCTTATTAAGAATGGGAGAAGTTTTAATAAGGAGAAGGTGAAGAAGTCAAGTATACAGTAATGTTTTTTTTAGGGGAATGAAGGTTTCTAGAAGGCATCGGAAACTACTTGTTTTTAAATCTTTAAAGTTACTAGCCTTCTATGCCTGCATGTTTTACGTTAATATTGAAATATTCCATATTAGTCAATGGTTAATTTACTTAATCAAGGGTTACATATTTTTATTTTTTTTGGCATTTACATTGGGTAATTTTTACCGTGGGTGATTAAAGAGTGAACATTATTTACGTTGGGGGTTTTATTGGCATGTGTAATGGATAGTTGTAATATATTGAAATGGCCAAAATCTTATATAAACATAGAAGGTAATGAGCATTCATTCGGGGTATTGTAATAAAATCATGTGGGCACCATCATTCTCTTGACTTGGAGTAACATTCTGGTTGAAGGATGTACAAACTTAAGTAAATTGAAGGTTCGCACAATAGAGTTGGTTTAAGTCAACTTCATTTCTTGTGTTACTCTCGAGGCTATCCTTTTTGTTCTTTCCTTCTCTTTTTTTATCTTGATCCTTCAACTTTGGTTGGTTTGCATTTCCTATATCCCTAAATCAAGCAATGGTTTATTTATTTATTTTTTAATATATATATATATATATATATATATATAAGAATCAGATTTATTGGTACTATTTAACAAATGATGACATGATGCATAATATAATGTACCTTGGGGAGAAAAAAATTGATAAGGTTTTATTGCTTTTATTTTTTTCATGTGAATTTATTTTGTCTAACTTCTCGTCAATCATTACTGATCCAGGTTAATAATACGGATGCAGAAGGCAGACTTACTCTTGCGGATGCTTTGGTGTATGCTTGCAATCAAGGTGTAGAGAAGGTATAATATTTTTGTTAGGCTGTGAAGTGCTATGTGTCATTGTGAAAATATGAAAATAGGTTTTATATGTGCACACCTCCATTCATCGAGTAGTTAGTTCCCCTTGCACTTACACTGACATGTGTTCAACAACTGTTCACCCTTGATTATGACCCTCTTCACCCTCTTGTGATAGAGCGTGGGTGTGGGCTGTAGGATATGATATGCTTTTCTAAGTGAGCAATTCTATGTGATCTTATGCCAATCTATCAACTATTGAGGTTTTACAAGCTACCGAATTGTTTGACCATGCTTGGATCATACAAGCCTTTGATACGGATCATAATTCTAGTTCCTATGCTCCCAACGCATGATCAGCTCAACTCATCTAACTTTTGTTATTCTCTATTCAAAAACAAAACAAGTCAGTGCCTGTGGTTGTTCAAGTGGCATATTGGACTGAATTGGTCTTTCTACTATCTCTTTTGATGTGATGTTGTGAATTGTCAGTCATCAAGAACATCAAGCCTTGTAGAATTGTCATTCTGTGTATGGTAAACTACTCCATCCCTTCTCCGTATGGAATATTTACATTTACATTAACAATTAAGACTTTTAGAGTGATTTGGAATGAATGAGGTTTCCAAAAGACCCATCAACATCATCATAACCAAAGCCTTAAACCCAAAAAGTTGGGGTTGACTGCTTAGTTTTACTAGGCGAGAGGCGCACCAACGCGCAAAAGGGTTGTATGCCTAAAAAAATTAAAGAAAAAATCCCCCAAAAACCTATTGGCACAGTTGCGCCTTAGTCTGCCTAGACGCGTCTCAGTGCGCCTTTGGGAAAGCCTGTGCTTGTGCGTTCTAAAAGCCCCCTAACTAGGCGCGCTTTTTGAACTAAGGTCGACTGTATAAGCCAATACTCATCTTGTATTTCATCCACGAAAAATTTTCTTCTCCATTCATTCCTATCCGAAGCCTAATAAGGTTGTAAACCTTAACTCAACATGTTCTTTTGATCTCCTTCCATCCAAGTTCTCTTTGGTCCACCCCCTACCTCTACAAAGATTCTTGTTATCCCTCAATTGTATCTTTCTAACAGGTGCATCTCTTGATCTTCTTTCCACTTGCCCAAACCAACTTCATCGTTTATCCTGTATTTTATCCTTAATATTGGCAACTCCGACTTTTTTCCTAGTATCTACTTTTCTTATTATGTCCCTTAAAGTGTTACCACACATACACCTCAACATACTCTTTCCTGCTACACCTAACTTTTTAATATGTTCCTTCATTGCACAACATTTTGATGGGGGACTTGCTGCAGTCCTAAAGAACTTTCCTTTTAACCTCATGGGCACATTTTGGCTGCATAACAACCTATTCGCTCCTCTCCATTTAAGCGATAGGTTACATCTTGGTCAATATGCAGTCGCTCCTCTCCATTCAAGCATAGAGTCACCTATTATATCCAGATGTCAGTGTTATAGAATCGGTTCATTTAAAATGAAACCATCAAGCAATATAGATCAGCATTAAACTTGCTTGTTGGATTTTGTAATGCTGAATTGCTGATATATTATGTACTACTTCCCACAATTTAGTTGCAACAAAAGTAATATTTTGTGAGGTATAAAATAGTATTTTTGTTGCAACTAAAACTTGGCGGAGGTAGTATGTCATTCAGAGAAGAGATTGGAATTTGGAACTGATTGTTAGTAGATTGCCTAGGATTGGTTGTTTTCCTTTGAAAAACCATAACTCCACTTTCTTGATAGGAAATAAGAATTAGGTTCTGTAGCTGCTTGTCTGCTACAACTTGACAAGGGAAAGTAACTGACATTTTGCTGCATAAATGGGGTAGTAGGTAGTACTATGTGGAGCTACAAGCTAGTTTTGTTCAGTGATTGGTTCATGCTCCTTTATCCAGGCTTGGGGCTGGCAGTGGGAAAACCCACTGGCGGAGTTTGCTCAGTGATTTTTACAAGTACATAAAAAGTTCTCAGTTTTCTTTATGACGTGCCCTTACGTCTACATGTTCCTTGTTGCAGATAGTGGATCTTGCAACATTAACTGGAGCTATTGTTGTTGCTCTGGGACCTTCCATAGCAGGTACAGTGCATTTTCTTGATCCTTCTCTGTCATAGTTACTTTGTCCAATGTGATCCTTGGCGTACTTCAAATGTTCATCATTAACTTGCATGCTTAAATTTATATCTCTTTCATTGAGTTGGAGCTTTTAATATTTTGGCTGTGTTTACTTAAACTTATATAAGCACTCAAGTTCTTGTTAAATAAAATTAAAAGAAAAATCAAACCAGATAGACCTTTTTATTTACTCTTATTGATGGCTAAATATCTTCAATTTCTTGTTGAAGTAGTCTATTAAGTTTACTTATCTGGAAACCACTCATCGATACAAATCCATGTATACCTCTTTTGATATCTATTTCCTTATGACTTCGTGTAAAATTAAGGTCAAAATCTGATTAAAATTTCAGATTAGACTAGATGAGATTGAAATTTTCAGGTCACATCAGATGAACTGAACATAACCTTGATACTGTGTGTTTGTAATTTGAAGTCAATTTAAAAATCTTTTCGCTTAGCGTCATGATGCAAGGGTGTTAGTTACTCTGAATAAAATACTCTCATTATCAATCACCAAATCTTGAGGTAAAAGAAAAGGCCCAATATGTAGATTTATGACTGATCCTTCTTTATCTCACTCATTGCTTGTTCTTGTTTCGATCAGGTGTCTTTACACCCGATGATGCATTTGCCAAAGAGGTGTGTGCTGCATCAGAGGCTGCCGGAGAGAAACTCTGGAGAATGCCATTGGAAGACAGTTATTGGGATTCTATGAAGTCTGGAGTGGCTGATATGGTCAACACTGGGGGTCGTCAAGGTGGTTCCATAACTGCAGCTTTGTTTTTGAAACAGGTAGAATCACTGATCATCATTATGTTTTAACTTAAAAGGTGTTGTTGGTGGTATTTTTCAATCGCCTTATTTTTTGTGATATTCTATCATAATTGTTTTTATTCCTTTATGGTTTTATGGTCTTTTTGTTCTTGTTTTTTCATGCTTTGTAGTTTTTGTAAATCCATTTTTGTAACCTTTTACTTCCATAATTTTGCAAATTTTGATTACCATGATTTCTATGACTATTACTACAAGTACTTGTGTTTGCTAAGAGGCTTGTTTGCTGGAAAGCCGAGATCTTATTAAACGGAAAGGTCAACCACTTATTATGAAGTTTACTTAAGTCCTAGGTTTGCTTTCTCTGAAAGAATCTCTATTATCATCTTAATGATTCTTGCTATCTAATTGGAGAAATTTTGCTATCTATAGGCCTACCTGATGTGGGTTAGCTTAGTTAAGGTGAGGTGACTTAAATTAATACTTCGTAGTATTTTTGCTTGAAGATGTGAAACTATTAAAGCACTTTGATGGTATGGCTAGGTTTAGGTGTGAGTAGTGGGAAAGTGGGATATGGCTAAATGTGGGCCAATAATGGTATACATATACTGGAGATGTCTTCTGTCAAAAGATTGAAACAGAACAGCTTATCTTGAGGCAGGGTCATGAACTGATTGCAGAATGATGTGACATATATAGCATTTGACATTCTTAAGGACCTAGGTAGAAATTGAAGTTGAAGGTCATCAGTCTATAGTTTGGTTTTGAAGATATGTGACTCAAAGGGAAAAAGATAGAATGTATAGGTCCTCAAGGCTCCTCTTATAATCAATTTCACTTCTTCAGACCTGGGTAAGGGGAGGTTCCTCATGAAAATTTTTTTAGAGAAGGAATTCCAGGTATCTAAGTTTGTGTTTTGTCCTCAAGTAAATGACTTTTTGGTCTATAATGCGTTGATTTGAGTATGGAGAGTTGGACCTGTGGAACTCTAAGTTCAAGTACATGGAGACGATTTGAAACATAATAATTTTGGATATGAATATGAACTTGGAAATTGATGATTATCAATGGTATGGGGACAATTGTATATATTTTTTATAGAGATATATTAACTATTGTTTGTTCTTTATATTTTACAAAAATAAAAGGTTTATTCCCTTTTTGTTGCTAAAGTGTTACATAAGCAATATGTTACATAGAAAACAAAAAAGTCGAGGTAAATTTGTGATGTTGCGGAAGTGTGTAAAAGTTTCAAAATATTGACATCTATGTTCTCTAGGCTTGTTTACATTTATTTGGTTTATGAATTATTATTTCAATATGATATAGCCTGACATATCATAATTTGGATGGCTATTTGAATTACTTATATGAATTCGGCGGTGAATAATGGTGCAAGGTATGTTATTATAGAAGAGCTGAGTAAGGTGTCCAAAGCTGAGGATGGTAGACAAATCAAGATTCTTAGTTTAGTAGATCACTTGTTTAAGAGAGCCTTATGAAAGGGGTTTCAGTCATTTTCAGCTACGGTTAGACAAACTTAATTTGGTTTACTGGTGTCCACAGTTAATAGATTGACAGGTGACTGTTTTTGGTTGGGAAGACTTGTTGTGTTTGAGGAGAATGTCAGAAATTTAGTGTTGTCTATGGCATAGATAGCTACTTATCTTTTGCAGAGGAAGGCTTTGCTTCAGTAATTCAATTGTGGTGAAAGGTTTATATGAAGGGGTTTTGGAGGGTTTTTGGAGGTTCATCTTTGGAGAATGGGAGTGCTACTGTTGCGAACATCATTCTCCTTGGATTTTGATGGTATATTTTGTGTTCTGTATTCATTTGAAGGTCTGTCATAATTTGTTTTAGATTCTATCAAGGTGTCTATTTGGAGCTAAGCACTGCATGAGTGCATGGGCTTTGGTGTATTTCGGGTGATTTTGAGACGACTACTCCCTGTAATAGCCTTATGCAGTCGTATGGGTATTTGGTGGGTCTCATTTGTAGAACTTTGGAAGAAGGGACTATGGGTTTTGGCAAATGGGTCTAATTTTTTTTTCTCTTTGGTTAGTGGAGATCATGTTATTCTTTGGGAGTGATGAGCTTTGACGAACCACTAACTAGTAGTGGACTAACGAATTCACTAATGAAGCTCAAATTGAAGGGTTAAGATATCATATTGAACCTGGCATAAATTAAATCATACTGAACAATTTATATTGAGCTTCATACATATCAGTATATTACATTGAATATAACATACTATCTCTACTTTTCTCGTTTAAAATGAATGAAACAAACAATTTTTGTATTACTCACAAATATTGCCGCATTGTTGCATTTATTTTGAACTAGAGGTAGTCCATGAAGATCCTTGGGTCTTTTAAAATTTTCTTTTATTTTTATAACAAATCTTGTTTGTTGTTTAGTGTGTATGATTATAAATATACCCATACTAGTGGACTTGCTGTTTTATCATTTCTCATGAGTAACTAGCGAGTAAAGATTTGTGGGGATGTATAGTGTGACATGCTATTTTCTTTCATTTAGCTATCTTGGGATGTTTTCCTAAAAATTTTATCGGTAGCAGCCTTGAACCACTGCAATCGTTTTTGGTTTATGTGGCAATAATTAAATGTTTGCAGCAGTTAATTAAATTTAAGGAGATCAAAACGTAAAAGTAAGGCATTATCGCTAGTTTCAAGCCTATAAGATTTGTGCATAGTGACCTACTTGGCTCCTACCAAGCATACTGCTTGAAGTTAATTAGATACAACACACATGTTTGAATGAAAGTTGTGTGACATATGCCTTAGAATTGTGCACTTATCCCCAAGAGTGCTAGTTGAAATAGCAGTTTCCTCTGTTGTAAACATCTTTAGCTTTTACCAATCTTTCTTAGACTTATCAGGTAAATAAGATTCAAGTTGATGCAAAGTGGTAGTTGTTATGAGCATTATCCAGGAATCTCACTACTTCTTACATTGATACTGACTAAAAAATCTGTGCAGTTTGTCGATGAAAAGGTGCAGTGGATGCATATAGATCTGGCTGGTCCAGTTTGGAATGAAAAGAAACGTGCCGCAACAGGATTTGGTGTATCAACATTGGTGGAGTGGGTTCTGTCTAACTCATCATAGTAACTTATTCGTGTTTACCAGCGAAAAATGGATCCTAAAGCAAGATGAGGATAATGCTCAAGAATAATTTATTTTCAGTTCTACATGAATTCTTCAGCAAATTAGTATAGCAAAATTTTCACAAGCTGTACAAGGGACCAAGAGTTGGAGTTGGCTGAAAGGCAACTCCTATCTAATTTTTACATTATTACATTCCCTTAATTATCTGGCAGTTCAAATTGAGGAGATTCTATTGTTGTAGTGGATATTGAGAAGTTCGTCCGAGGCCATTTTTCGATCCATGGGCTGAGGCATGAGGGTAATGCACTAATGCCATGATAATTGTTAAAAAAAAAAAAAAAAAAATCTAAAAATCTATCACCAAACAATGACTAATTAAAAGTTGTTTGATAACAGAATTGACTAATCTGGGAGTAGATAGTACTAAACCAGTATACTAAAACTAGACAGATCGGACTAATACCAACATGGAAAAATTACATTATTAATCAGCTTACAAAGTGCTATCCGTTGCTAACAGAAATTTAAAGTGCTTTAACCAACGACACCAATCCCAATCTGGCATAGTGAAATGCTGTGAAATACAGCTTAATGTGGAGATACATACAAATTCAATGAAATTTGACACCCTTAGCCTTTAGGGGCACCCGGTGAATTTTAGTAAAAGTTTAAGGGTATCTCATGGATTTCTGAAACCATGAGGATATCTTGTAATATCGAAAAAAGTTCAGAGGTATCCTGTGAAAAAACCGTTTTATTTTCCTCTATACTCCGGCACCAAATTCAACTTGCTTGAATGAGCTTGCAAGAAAAAAAAGGAATGTCATAATAGTTGAGATTTGAGGGGGAGTGACATTGGGTGAGCTACAAAATTGTAACTCTTAATTATCGTTTGATTTTTTTTATCTCTTCTTACTTCCCTCCTTTCAATTAACACGTTATTTAACACTAAGATTGAATCGCGTTTTAGTTTATTAAATTTGTTGTATACTTACAAATGTTTATCGTATCCATTTCAAATATAATAAAAATGTTAAATATTTCCCTAATGATGGGGAATGGAGGTCTAGGGGGTACGACGAATGAGTTGCTATTTGACTTGGGTGGTTCAGTGATGCGACTAGTGGTGGTAGGGTGTTGGTACCTTGGTTAGTGGTGGTTTAGTGAGAGAAAATAAGCGAAGGGCATTTTTGTTCATTTACAAGTGAGATTTGGACGCCGCTTAATAAAAGCGGATGTCAGATACCAATACTTATGGCGAGGTAGCAACTATACACCATTCGAATTTCGATAAATTGACTTATTATAAAAATTATTTTCGTTTCACCTTTCAACATCGCTAATAATAACAATATTCCTAACAAAAAGTCTTTCATAAGTTTTCGTACAATATTAAAAGTCAATCTACAAGGATTACAACTTAATGATAAGGTTCAAACTTAAGCTGACTAAAATCGAAGTTACAATTATATATGCATTAAAAGTATCATCATAATCACTTGAATCGAATTTTTCACAAAATACATTGTAAGCAAACCCTCTTTCCATCCAAAAAAACTTAATGCACATGTACTTTACTATTCGCCACTCTTGACACATCCGCTTACCATTACTTTTGCAATATAAAATGCTTATTTAGGTCATGTTCAATTCAACTTTTGTAAGTGCTCATTTGTTTATTAAAATGGAATTGTGATTAGAAAAGGTAGATCAAATCAAATCGAATCAGATTCAAAAAAAGAAAAAATCTTTAAAATCATATATGATCAGATTAGCATAACAAATAATTTTGTTTCCATTGCAATTATGATTTGTAATGAGCTATACATAAGTTCGTTCTATAAAATCTGAGATTGAAAATAAAAAAACACAATTCAATCGTTTAAACAACAAAAAAAATATTGAATTATAGCGGCAAACCTATTAATATACGGAATATCATTTTCACTTGAAGGTGACGGTTATTTTCACGAGACCAAAAATTAAATTGAGATTTAGGAACATTTCCGTTGCTTACCTTTCACTCAAGAAGATCACAAAATCAGACATCACTCTCAAAATTTCAACAGATAGTCGTAGTCTCTCTGTCTCTTTCTCTCTCCTAATTTTTCTCCCTCAATTATGTTTAATTAGGGTTCTTCAACTTCGATTTTTCTTCATAATTATCTCAACTAATTTCGATTCATCTTCATCAAATCACTTTGTAAGTATTCTTCATCTTTAAAAACATCACTATTAATGTATGTATAGTTCAATTTTGCTATCATTTTTTTTTCCTGCTATAATTTTACAGTTTTTAGCTTCTGTATCTTTTGATTCTTGTAATTTTGAATTCAATTAGATAATATAAGTCTTTGGATTTGTCAATTTATAGTACTTTGATCTGTGCTTAATTTTAACTCTTTTGATCTGTTGTTAGCTATGATTATTATTAATGGTGTTATTTTAGTTTTGTAAGAATTGTGATTATGGTGAAAATGATGATGAATTGTATTCAGTATACGAAATGTATAGAGAAAAGGTAAATAGATTGATGAATTGGAGAATCTTAATGTTTAGGGAAAAATCCTTGGAATTTAGAAATTAGTATTTAGCATTTGTGTTTGACTTTAGAATCTTGGTAATGAATGCGCTTCGGCTACTTTGTGTAGTCTTGATTCCACTCGTTGGCATAGATTATTTCTGGTCTAGGACTAGATTACGTGTTCACCACTTCCGTCTCTAGGTTTTGGTGGGGCGTTGGCGGGGAGATGTCTCTTGCTTGTGAACAATCTGATGTCCCAATAAACTCTTAGTCTATTGTATTGCCGTTTACAGTTGGCTGATGTTGAATTATTTGGTACGGAGTAGTTGGTTGGAAAGATTTTAGTACATAGTGACTAGAAAACAGCTACATTGGCTGTGAACTTGTGATGGCCTGAAGGGTCTTTTGATAATATGAGTAAACTTTTATAGACTTCAAAATCCAGATAGTTACCACTGTACGTAACAAAAAATTGTCACCTTTTGAGACTAGTTTATTGATGTCACGTTTCTCCACCCCTAAATCTTCAGCCTTGCACTTGTATTTGTTTTTCTTAGTGTGTGCCAAACATTCTTATTAGTCCTTGTCAATATATTGCGCAGGTATTGTGGATTCACACATTCGTAAACTAGATTGCTCAAGCTTGAAGTCAAGCAGTCAAGCACTCTATCAAAGGATTGAATTTGCTTAGGATTGACTTTGATACCTAGTTTTTTGCTGCGAAGAACAAATGTTGAAAGATGCTTATTGAAACGCAGTAGTTGATGATTCTGGATTGGGAAAAATGATTTTGTCAGTCACGGTAATGACCTTTAACCTTCATGACGATCAGCCTGCCGATAGTTTGAATTCATGGGAAAAGAGGAAAGATTTGTGCATCAGTGTGATAACCAGTTATTCACCTACAATATTATGTACCCAACAAGGTATTTTCCCTCCCTCTGCTGTTTACCTCCTCTTTCTTAAACAAATGATTTGTTTTGGTTTTTGATCCCTTATGTGAATTTGGAAATTAACTTACTCAGGCTTGAAGTTGCAGCTGGATCATCTTCAGCAGGGGTTGCCAGGTATTACTACAGTTTGCTGTTTTATGCAATATATTCTGTCACAAACTTGCAATATTAACTTTCTGTTGAAGAAACCAATTTGCTTTGGGTTAGAGAACTTCAACTGTGTGGACTTACAATGTCATCTTCTATAATAGGGCCTTGATCTCTATGAAGTCGATGATAGATTAGTTAGTAATGGAATGGACTCTCATAATACTTATTTTATCCCTGTGTAAATTACTACTCCTTGGGACTTGTTTATCCTTTGAGTCATCATGGATTCATTGTACTAGAAAGTCCTTTCTTAAAAATGCTATAATTAGGCTAAGCAAGATAGGAGGGTTTGTCAACTCTAGTTGCTGGGAAATGTCATATAAAGACAGCATAGTTTTCCCTGATAAGATGTTGAATCAGGGGCACGTTATTGCACAATTGCTATGATATTTTATTGACAACTTGTTATCACTAGGCTAAAGGATTACTTGCTTCTTCAATAGATTTGTCATCCATGTGTAATATGAATTAGGAGATAAGGAGATTGAGGCCAATATTGAAACAAAATCCCCTTGTTCTATATGCCGAATTTTGTACATCCTAGCATTAATTGCAACAAATTGGCGATTGCTATAATGTTTACCACTACCAGTTGTGGCTTGGGGAAAAAGATCACTTTATTGAAATTCCTTTAGATTTTATCTTAAACTTTTCAAAGCCTTATGTTGTACGTTGTATAGAAACAAGAGCTGCTAAATATATATGGTGACTTAGATAATTCAAGTTTGTATAGCTATATCAACCAACAAGTTTGTGATAAAGGATTTTAACGGCTAATCTTGTTAAACCTTTGCGGTGTGATATAAGTCACATAATAGAACAGGGGTCCGGACAACTTTTTTTTTTTTTTTTTTTTTTTTTTAATGTTATACTTAATTTTTATTAAAAAAAAAAAAAA
>PYUH01000270.1:1629035-1654810 GCA_016808085.1 Suaeda aralocaspica
TTTTTTTTTTTTTTTTTTTTTTCTAATGTTATACTGCCGAATAGTAATTTCTTCACCCTTAATAGTCATCCAATAAATAAATCGGCAATGTATTCAATGCATTGGGGACGTTACATTGTCACTAATTTCCTGTTCTCATGGCTTATAGAGTTACCTATATTTGATTTGTGATTCAGTACCATGCTGGTGAATGGTCCCTGTGTCTTACCATCTTTAAGATGGAAGCTTTTTTGTTGGATTTTTGGAACTTCCCAGGTTATGGGCATTTTGGCATTTCTAGAAAGGGGGTTGACGACACTTCTGATGAACACTGTGCCATCTTTTACGACAAAGAGAAGGTAGGCCATCTTTCTAATTGTATTTATATCTAGGAAAATAGTAGTTCCTCACTCCCTCTATCACAATATAATGTTTTAAATTGCTAAATCCAATCTCTCGTCATTTTTAATTTAGACCTAACATTTTAGGTTTTTTGGAATGCAAAGTTTTTGTGGCATCCCAAAACAGTTATTTAACTAGCTATTAATCCCCTGCGGAGAGTGTATTCTTTACTTTCGATAACTATTAAACAGTATTCGTCTTCTACAAAAATGCCTGTAGAATTGCTGGACCTTCTTAAACCCTACACTGATTGCCTTGACTGGAATGCTGGATCTTTGCTAGTTACTGTTGATTTCTCCTATAAAATCTTTTGTGACTGATTTTTTATATAATTTTTATTTATCTTTGAAGGTAGAGCTGATGGAAGGGGGAACCTTTTGGCTATCAGAGTCACCTTCCGTCCCAGGAAGCATCTCATGGGGTGCAGTAGCTCCCTGTATTGCAACTTGGGCAATATCCTTTATAGTTCTTAATTATGTTTAGCCATATCAATCATTGGCTTGCTATTAAGCAACATGTTTCTTTGACATGATACCTACACATTTCAGCTTCGGGGAGTTGAACCTCCCGGTTTTTCCTTCCAGATTGTAAATACAAATATGGATGAGTTCAGTCCCCGTGCACGCCGCCGAGGTGCTCTACTTACATGGCAGCATATTGCTTCATTACCTCCTAGCTTGCCTGTAGCTTACTGTGGAGGATTTAATACCCAAAAGGAATCAACTACTGGACGTTTCCTACTTGGGCGATCAAGGTATCGACGACCTAGCAAAGCTTTTTTGTTCCACTTCTGTCTTTCTTAAGCATATCTTTCTCAAGCATTTGATAGGGGTGTTACGATTTGTGGAGTACTTGACATTAATACATTGCTAGTGCTAGCACATCTAACACAAGTCTTCCAATTTGTTTTAATTTTTACTTTTTACAGAGAGCATGGTGTGGTGGGTGATATGAGAGATGCTTGGCCAAATTCACGAGTGAGGAAAAATGGATCCTTAATTCGAACTTATCATGGATTCAAAGGTATCATGCATTTTTCTTATAAAGATAAGGTGAAACTTGATAGGTGACTCCTTAAGTTGCTATAATGTGGGCTTTGTTTAGGTGACAAACAAGGAGCAGTGGAATTTCTGAAGTTAATTTTTAGGGCACTTTGTCTTTGCTGGGATCGCCAGACTCAGGATCTTCATGTAGATTGGATTTTGTACAGAGGGAGATCCCTCGTACCTGTCCTATGCGAAGTAGTAAATGATAATATGGATGGGTGTTACCCATCCTCTCACTATCCAATGTTTGCTGAGTTTATGCTACCTCGTTCGGTCAGATTGAGCGAGACCCCAGCTCAAGATGAAAGCTGAGCAAGTATTATTATGGTCTCTGTTTCAATGAAACACATTTGTCGCCACACTAATTCTTTTTATTGACGTCTGTTTGGCCAAGCTTTACATAAACGGTGGTTTCTCATCATATGTAGATTCAGAAATTGTTGTTTAGACAAATTGAGTGTATTTCTTTTTGTTGTTGTTTAATTATTGTGGGTACCCGATGTTGCGAATATTTTAGAGGGTATCCATTATTTTTTAATGATAGATTACCATACTATGTTATACCCCTCTATTTTCATTAATTGTGATACTTATCTTACACAGGTTTTGAAAGAAATAATAGAAAGACTTGCCAATATTTTGAAACAAACGTATCACGTATCCCGCCTTTGTTTCGTATGTGTCCATTGTTATGCAACCTTGGTTATAGATAATATTACTACATCTTCTTTGTCAACATGTATTTCTATCATCAGGATGCTGGATAAAAAGACAGACGTGCAACGCTATCGATTTGTTGAAGCTCATGTTTCATGTTTGTTAGCCACGGGTATTTTCTTCCTTTTATATACTATTGCTACCACAAGTTTGCAGTCAATTTTTTATTTATTTTGTAGTAAAATTTTGATTAAATAAAATGCTGTTTACATATACAAGTACATATTTCATTATCTATCTAAAAAAATCTACGTAGTTTTCATGAAGTTTCTAAAATAATATGCACATAAAAGAATTACAACTGCAAGTTTCTAACAACTTTTTTCATTCTAGTTTTTCGTCCACTTCATGTAGCAGAAAAATGGTTTTTCTGCAACAGGAATGAACTTGACGAGCCAACCTATAGGCCAAGACACAGCTGCAATGCCAATACAAGCACCCCACTGCCCCCAATTCAATCTCTCCGTATTAGCGAATTTCTTGAGAAATTCAACCATCACCACTTGAAGTATAATGGTTACGACAATGATAGCCATGAATAGCTTGTTCTTGTGTATCCCTTGAAAGATGTTCTTCTTCTCTAGCTTCCTCGCATTAAACTCATTAAACACTTGACACAAAACAAAGGTATTGAATAGTAGCGTATCCTTCACCTTGCTCCCTACGCCAAAGATAGATTCTCCATTAAACTGTAAGGTCAAGAGGATTACTATTTGGTATAGTGCTTGAGCCATTAGATTCCTCCACATTATGTTGGTGATGAGTGGTTCTGTTCTTCCAACTGGTGCTTCATCCATCAATTCCTTTGTCGGCTTTTCCGTTGCAAGAGCTAAGGCACCTAAGGTATCCATAATCAAGTTAACCCACAAAAGTTGAACTGCTGTTAGTGGTACCTCACCTGCTGAAACTGCTGCTACAAAGTTGATTGTTAGGGCTGCAACATTGACAGTAAGTTGAAACTGAATGAACTTTTGGATGTTGTTGTAGACACATCTACCCCAACCTAAGACCGTTGCTACCGAAGCAAAATTATCATCCAAGATGACTATGTCCGAGCTCTCTTTAGCAACTTCGGTACCTTGTATCCCCATGGATAATCCGATATCTGCCTCTTTCAATGCTGGTGCATCATTCGTCCCATCACCTGTTACTGCAACTACATGGCCTTTTTGCTTGAGACATTGCACCATAAGAAGCTTATCAAATGGAGAGGATCTAGCCATGACACGAATTTTGTCGACTTTTTCTATCCTTTCTTGATCCGTGTAGCTACGAAACTCAGGACCTTCAACGACTGCACTACTGATGTCATCACCAGGCTGCAGGATCCCACATTCAACGGCTATAGCTTGCGCGGTAAAAACATTGTCCCCGGTGATCATCTTGATGTTTACTCCTGCATTTTGGCAATCTTGAACAGCTCTTTTCACACCAAGTCGACATGGGTCTTTGAGACCCGCCATTCCAAGGAAAGTCAGACCATCATCGGTGAGCTTTTTTGGACTCATCACCCCATTATTATCCTCTATTATTACTTTTTTGTGTGCAAAGGCGATGCATCGAAGGCTGCTAGCTGCCATGCTTTGAATTATCTGCTCAAATGTTTCCTTTGCATCACTATCCATATGAACCAAATTTCCTGATGCATCATAGTAGTAACAACATCTTTTGAGGATTATTTCTGCAGCACCTTTCCAATGTACATGAACCTCATTGTTCTCCTTGATCATTACCCCACTTCTTTTCTTCTGTGAATTGAATGCTTCAACATGAAGAATTTCACAACTTTGATTTATCTTCTGCACATCCATGTTTAGCTCCAACACAACCCAAGATAGAAGAGCCTTCTCTGTTGGGCTACCTGAAAACTCATACACTGAACTAGCAGAATCCTTGTATACACTACCTGTAGTATTAAGCCCAACTCCTTGCTGAATGTGTGCTAGAAGTTCGGAATCAATCTTCGAGCTTCCACCTTGCTCTACTAGATCCTTACCCAAATAGAATTTTGTGACCTTCATTTCATTGAGGGTAAGAGTTCCCGTTTTGTCAGTGCAAATTGTTGTAGCAGACCCCATTGTCTCGCAAGCTGAGAGCTTACGAACCATAGCTTGATCAGCCATCATTCTCTTCATTGAATAAGCGAGTGTTAGAGTGACAGCCAATGGTAATCCCTCAGGAATTGCTACCACTACTATTGTAACAGCAGCTGCAACAATTCTAACAATAACATTCAGCATGTCGTTAACACTTGTTCTGCTTCCATTGAATTCTCTTCTTCCACTCTCATCTGTCGTATTCCCTGTGAAGTATCGAACCAACAAAACAAGAAGGACAAGAAATGCCACTACCAAACCCAACTTTCCTATCGAAGAAGTTAGCTTGTTAAGCCGAACTTGAAGTGGGGTTTGTTCATCTGTATTGCGGCTAGCTGAACTCATCAGTTCGCCCCAAGTAGTGTTCATTCCAATAGAAGTAACAACCATGTTACCATAGCCGTCAGCAACTTTTGTCCCCGAAATTAAGAAGGGGTTTTGAGCTTTATCAATGCCTAAATGATCACTCTCCCCTGTCATGCTTGACTCATCGATTTGTAAAGAATAGCCTTCAATGAATAAACCATCAGCAGGTACTTGATCTCCGATTTTTAAGCAAACGACATCTCCAACAACAATATCATATATAGACACTTGTTGTCGTCGACCTCCCCTTACTACATCTACCTTGATGTTGTTGCTTTGTTTCGATAGCTTCTCAAATTGTTTACTTTGTTTGAAATTACTCAAAGATGAGACGATGATGACAAGAAAAACAGCCACGAATATGCTTCCTCCATCATACCATCCTTCTTTCGGTCCCTTTTGCTTGATACCGAAACCAAGTGAAAGAGCAGCACAAAAGAGAAGTATAAGAATGGTTAAGTCCTTAAGGGCTTCCCATACAAAATGGAAAAGCCCTACAGAAGGCGGTTTTTTGTATATGTTTGAGCCAAAATATTCGTGGCGTTTTGCAATATCATGCTCATCACCATGAATACCTTTGGTTAGATCAGTGTGGAGTGTTTTAGCTATGGAGCTTACGTCACCCGATTCATGAAGTTTTTGGAGGTTTTTTTCTTTGGTGAGGTTAGCAAGGGATTTTTGATCAACATTAGGGAAAAATTGTTGTGGTTCAAGGTTTAGAATAGTGTAAGATAAAGAGTGTGATAACTTAACACCCTCATTGTGCTTGCTTTTGTAGGGGGACAATTGATGAAATGCTCTCATGTAATATATGCTAGAGAATGCCTTTTGCCATCTTTTGTTTGGTTTGTTAAGGGTTTCAGGTATCCTTAGCAAAACTTCAATGCAAACCAAGTTTGCATGCAACATGCTGGACATGATTTTTTTGTAATTGTGTGATCGACTAACACTTATGACAATAAGTGGTGTACGTGTAACAAAAAGAAAGTTACAAGATTGAACTGGGAACGTGCCTTATATGATTATCGACTAACACTTGTGATAATAAGTGTTCTACGTGTAAGAAAAAGAAACTTACAAGATTGAATAACACACGTATCTTATTTGATTATCGATATGTAAGTTATGTTTGTGATGAATTGTGTTTAAAATTTAGACAATAATGCAATTTGTATTAATTGTCGAGGTAAGGCAATTGAAGTAAGCTGGTTAATTATATATGTAGGCAATTAAGTTTGGAGGCAGACATTATGTTAATCGAATATGCATATATATATATATACATATATGTTCAAAGAGTGTGATAGAAGGTACGTATGTAAGTCATTATTCTTCATTTTAAAGCCTCGTATACGAAGTATATTTTCATTTCTAGGAACGTCACTTGAATGGTTAATTTTAAGAAGTATGCATTAGTAATTTCTGGTTTCCTTCGCAACGTTGACCAAATGACCAGTGTTTGACATTATGACATCTGAAATCTGAACATTTGAGTTTAAAAATTATAAATTGCTGCTGACATAATGTAATGCGCGTTTCGTTTGGTACGTAATACTTTGTTAAGCGGTTAGATCATCATCTACTCTTCATTTGTTCCCCACGTGAAAAGTCAAATTCTTTTCTTAATACTGATATCCTAACTATTTAAAGTTTTTTTTTTTTTTTAAATGAATAATGAATACATTATGTTCCATTTTTGCTGAAAATTTTACCATACCCTTTTGAAAAATGATCAACATAAATAAGTAATAATGTACTTCTGTTGGAGCCTTGGAGTATTGTGAATGGTCAATTTTTTCATGCCACTTTAATTGTTTCTCCCAGTTTTTTTTACTTGCTGCATTTTCTTTTCACGTCTTCCAATGAACAATTTCAAAAATAAATATTTTGAATTATATATAAGAAAAAATTATAAAATTATATATTTTAAAAGTATATATATCGAGACAAATTAAACAACATCACATATAGCTATATTCTTCATTACCCATAAAACATCAAAGCGAATCAAACTTACACTATGAATTGTGCCAAAAACACAAATGTAGCAAGTAATTTGCAATTGAGGGAATAAAAATTATCAAAAAATATTAAAAATCATTTTAGTGATTTTAAAAAGTTTATAATAATAATAACAATAATAATAATAATAATTTTTTTTCAATTTTTTTTTTATTTTTCAACTTTTATGTAATTTTTAATTATAATTTGAACTTTATCTTCAATTAAAATTAACTCCTGAATTTTTATTTTTATTTTTTTTGAAAAGATAAATAAAAATTCATTAATTGAAAGTAATACAATATCTACAATAAGCATTACGGAAAAGTTAAGTTCAATCAAAACAAATCAAGTAACCTTCTTTAAAGAGTAAAACTATGATGATAAAGAACCATATCTAACGGTGAAGTGCAATCCCCGATTGTTCGCTAAAACATATAGCTTTTTATGAGGTAATTTATCTTTTTGACATAATTTGAAGAAGAAATTTCGTTACTTGACCACATAGACCAAATCCACAATTCCAACACCAATCGCAAAATTGTCGAAAGCTGAATAATTCACAAGAACAAAATTTGAAAAAAAGATGTGAAATGTAAAATAAATTAGATTAAAAAGTAAATGAAAAGGATGATGTGGAAATGTTAATTAATCATAATGCTCCATATCATTGATCTATATTATTGTTGTTTCCTAATAATGACATCTGTTGTATTTTCAAAAACCTCGAGGGTATGTCGTGGATACTAGAAATTATGAGGGTATCCGACGAATTTTCAAAAGGTACCTATTAAAAATTATTAATAAATTAATATTACTTGTAACGAAGTCAATGATATAAGGTCTTAAGAAAAAGAAAAAAAGAAGAAGAAAAATAAAATAATGATATAAGTAGGTCCTGGCCCACAATAATTGTCGGAATTATGACTTAAGATTGGTAAGCAACTTCTAGAACTTAGAAAGGTAATGTTTTACTGCGAAAATTATTTAATGTAATTTAAAATATAGTTAATCTCACAAATTCACAATGTGTGTGGTTGTCATAGGAAATTAACAATGATGGGAATTTTGATTGTTTAAGGTTGATCTTGGTAAATAAATTCTCATGTTATTTGAGAGTTCCAAATTCTTAAGGAAGTTAAGTTCGAAATCCTCCATTTTGCCAATATTATGTCAACTGAACAACAACGTACCCGAGCATTTCTTAGGCATTTTTTACTTCTCATGCTAATTATCATGTGCAACTAAACAAGGCCAGAGATCAATTGGCAACAAGAATTTTCATTTCCTACATTTTATTTAATTTTAGTACCTTATATTTTCCAGAAAACTAAGTATTGGTACCTATTAACAGATTCCGTCAAAAAATCCGTCATGTGTGGCCCACCAACGACTATATTTTTAATTTTTTCACCTTTTCTCCTTCTCTTTCCTCCCAAAAAAAAATTCTCTCTCTATATTATACTCCATTAAACGTTCATTTCACCTATATTATACTCAATTAAACTTTTATTTAATCTGAAAATTTTAGTTGAAATCCATTCTTTAATTCTCTACATAAGTGAAGAACAAATAATAATCACCACAAGTACACAAATTAGATTAACTACTCAAAAATTATTGTTCTAATTGACTTGAAGTTTTTCACTTGATTTGAGGGTTTATTAAATGATTTAAAATTTAGGTTTTAATGATTTAAAAGTGAAAAATCAAGTAGAAAACCAGTCTTTCTCTTATGATAAGTGTAGTAACAAACAATCATTAAAGTAGTACATACACAAATTAGATTAACCTTCCAAAAGTTTGGGTTCTAATTGATTTGGAGTCATTCTATTGATTGGGAATGTTCAATTAATTTGTAAAATTTGGGGATTTTTGGGGTGATTCCATTGATATCCAAAATTTGGGGAGAAAAATTAAAATTAAGGTTCAAATAAGGATTTTAGGGTTGATTATGAAAAGGAAGTTGTAAAATTAAAGAGATGAGTAAGAAAATGATGAAGTTTAGTTGAGAAAAAGAAGGTAATGACATTAATTAGTGAAAGTGAGCCCCACCAAACGGAGTTTTTGACGGAATCTGTTGGTGGTACTAATTTTTGTGTTTTTTGGAAACATAAAGTACTAAAATTTAAAAATAAAAATATAAGGTACTAAAATTCAAAAATTATAAAATAAAAGGTACTTAAATAAAAAAAGTCTTTTAAAAACTCCTTGTTAATCAAACAATTTAAGAATTTTACACGCGTAAAAATTAGAATTTTTCATGCATTTTACATCCAAGATTCCAAGCATCTAACAAACAAACAACTAACGAATTGTATATCTCCAATACCTCAGTATGAAAGTTGCAACACGAAGTCGATGCTATTTCTCATGCAATTCATGCATTCATTACATACCTCATTGGTTTTCTACCTTGCATTGGCTTTTTCTATAGAAAATATGAAGTTTGATCAAAGTAAATAAAAGATTCAACTCTTAAAATACGCCGTAGAAGTTACTTAAACTTCTTAATTACTTTTTAAAAACACAATTAAATATATAGTTCGTGTAAGTTTTACTGAATTTTCATATTAAGTACTTGGGTTATTCATGACCCACGGCCAATGAACTCCAATATACAATAATTTATGACTAGTCTTGTACACTTTTTGTTACCTTCTACCATTATATTGTATGTATCACTGTCAATTTAGTTAAACATACCAATTCTGGTTTTAACCAAATAGTTTGGTTCAATTTAGTTAAATTTTTTAGCTTCAATTTAGTTTGGTTTATTTAAACTTAATTTCAAATCGGTTCATATTTAGTTAGTTAGGTTTTCAGTTTCAGTTGATTTCAATTCATAACCAAATAGTTCAATTAGCGCGGCCTTGTTTGTCATGAATAGTGTTTTGTCATCTTCTATTATTCGCATCCTTTGTGACAGTTTTAGCATATATGTGCCGAATTGAATCATGCTATTGTAAAATAATTTAAGTTTTCAATGGTTATAGGAAAACGTTCGTGAAATAACAATTTCAGGTCATTAGCATAAATAATAGGTGTATTCTTTAAAACCAATATAATCTAATCTATTTCAAGTCCTTCAATCCATTCCAATACAATCCCATCAATTCTAATGGTTTTTACGTTCAATTTCAGTTTGATTCAAAACAATCCATTTAAAACAGTTTTACTATAGTTCAGTTCAGTTTTAAATTAAATTTTTTAGTTACACTTCAGTTTCAGCTATACATTTTCATATATCTTCAGTTCAGTTAATTTACAGTTTAGCTACAGTTCATATTGGGATTTAGATTTTTCAGTTTGTTCAATTCCAATAAGTTTCAGCTCGGTCTACTTTAAATTTCAAAATAAATTCGATTCAGTTCAATTTTATCAAGTTTCAGATAAATTTCAATTGGCAGTGATATTTTAACCAAAATAATAGTGCTAATTGTTACCCTTACAATCGTTGCTTTGAAATGTTTAGATCAATACAGGTTTTAGAATTTTACTACCTCCATCCCTAACGTGGGTTTTGTTCACCTAACCTAATCTAATATTTTTTTTTATTTATTCTGATCTGGTTTTCTTATTTTGTTCTTATTTTTACGTTACGAAATAAACTACAAAGGAGATATCATCATGTTCGTATTTAAGAGTACATTCTAAATGTGTAACTTATATTTTTTATTTCATAATGAAATTGTTCGTTATTTACCCCAAAATAAAAGCTAATAAGAAGATTTTACTTGAACTTTTATAATATGATCTTATCTGCTTTTTTTTTTTAACTTATATATGGTATGAGCTGAATTTTTTTCTAATAAGCACTAGATGCTTATATAAATTGAAGTGGACATAGCTTAAATCTTTGCCATATGAACTCACTTTTAGTGAGTTTTAATTTGGCCAAATATTGTAATTAAAGATTTGGGAATAGAGAAATTACTTTTTACTAAAACTATTTTCAATAATTGAATATAAGTTAGGTCTTGCTCCTTAGAGTTGAAATTTACGAATTGAATTAAAATTAAACGAATAAGTTATATTAACTCAAGAATCATCGAAATGTGGTGAAATGAAATGAAAATAAGCTGAGGGTGAGGGGTAGCTCCATGAGATCCTGAGATCGATTCTCATCCCCGTCCTTGTGGCTCCCTAGCACAAAAAAAAAAAAAAAAATGAAAACAAGCTCGAACAAGGCCATAAACTTACAATAGTATTATAGTAACTTTGTGGCAAACTTTTTAATTTGCAAAAAATGAAACTATTCAATTTATTTTTGATGTTAAAGTAGCATTTTTAACAAGTTTAGCTAATTGAATCCTAAAACAATAACAACGATTAGAGGACCAAATAGAATTTAGGTTTGGCAAGTAATTGAGCTGAGGTTGGTCCAAATAGAAATGGGTTGTTCATTTTAAGTCCCATATGAAGTATAATGTTAGACAAATATACACCCGGTGTACAGTAATTATTGTATAACGGGTTTGAAGTTGCATTTTTTTGTGTTCCAGATATTATAAAGTCAGCTTAAGTTATAATTCGTTGAGTTCAAGTTACGCTCTTTTGAGTTCTAATTACCTTAAAATCAGCTCAAATTACCATGCGTTTTCTTACATTCTGATGCTACAAACCCATTAAATTTCGATGATTTTAAAGTTCGTTACTAAAAATTTAATTCTAGTTATCAGAAAACTAGTTCAAGTTAATCGTTGTATAGTAATTTTATTATGCACCGAGTGTATACAATATCCATTCTTTATAGAAAGATTAAGAAAGAGGCGACTTTACCTTGGTTATATTGATACCTAATTTATAGTTCGTTTTTATTATTATTATTATTTTTTTTTTTTTTTTTAAAAAAGGAAAAAAAAAGAGCGACTTGCCGACTTCCTTGTAAGCGATAACATACTCTAATAGCTACTTTTAATAAACAACTGGAGATGCAAGTAAAATTTTATGACATGAGGGAGTTGCATGCAATATTTTCTTCTAAATTTCGTTTAAATCCTAAAGACTTCTTAAAAAAAAATTAAAAATAAAAGCAAGCTAAGCATGAATGCATGATATGACGAGTTCGCTTGGAAAATAATTTTCAGGAATCATCATGAATTCATGATGACACACACATGATCGAATGGATGACTATTGAAGGGGCGCATCAAAATATCAAAAAAAAAAAATGATTAATATGGGATCTTTCATAAGATATTTGACCCGAAAAGATCTCATATAATTATATTTTTCGTTACACATTAAATATCAAAGTAAGTCAAAGTTATAATATAAATAATGTCAAAAACTCTAATATAGCAACTAAAAAAATATAAATAATGTCAAAAACTCTAATATAGCAACTATAAAAAGACCGATGAAGTAATACGGAGTAACCGATAGTGATTTACAAAAGGTTGCAAACTTATGATAGTTAAAGAAGTTTAAAGAGTTTAAATTTAAAACTCTAACTCTTCGAGGGGGGTTTTTGACAAAAAAGTCGTTTGTATTATCATAAGTATAGGACGATAACTCTAGGCCTCTAGCTATGAGCTTATCTTAATGCTAATTAACAGTAAATTAACATGAGATTTACTGTTTGATAGGACTATATGAGTATTATTTATTTAATTAATATATCATATATGTTAGTAATCACGTGGCAGTTGCATGAGGGTTTCAAACTTCAAATTACCGCTTTTCAAAATTTTAATTAATAAATTAATAAATAAAGCCATAAAAATGTAATTAACTTTTGAATCCTATGTAGAGGCTATTTGCATTGTGTCATTGTCATATGTGAACACACATAAAAAAATTACAAATGCAGTATAAGGTCAAGTGTTCCCATCTTCAACGACTTCTACCTAATTTAATCTTATCTAAATATATAATTTTGTAATAGTTATTCGATCTTAACAAAATTAAAAGCAGGAAATTTCATTGTAATTCATTGGTCATTGCTAAAAATGATGTTGCTAAGCTAGATAGAATGATGAAAAAAATCCTTTACAAGAAAAAAGAACAAAGAAAAACTACTATCCTGATACAAAAATAATGTAACAACGGATAATATTTGTAAGTATAAGAGTATTAAAAAAAATTATTTTGTTGCATTTATTTTGAACCAATAGCAGTATATTATTTCCTTTAAAAAAAATAGTATACCATCCTAAAAATATATGTAGTACTAATAATAGTTTGACTTTTAGAAAAATAAACATACTTCTAATCTTTAATAGATCCAATCTGAAAATTGACCCGAAAGATATGGTTTATAATTACAAAAATTGAACCTATGACCGAACTCCGATTAGTGTACAAAAATCCAACTTGTAAAAAATCAATTAATCTTAATAACCATAGACACGTACATTCTCTCCACCTTCACCACCACGATTACTAGTCCACTACTGAATATTGACACCTCTTTCTTTACCGACCATCGTCACAACCAACCATAACCACTACTGTCACACTTTCTCTCCACCTTAAAAAAAATGGTTAATTACTTTTTGTAATAGTAATGTTACTTATATATAGGACAATGGCTCCTCATTATAAGTATAATGTGGTTACTTATTCGATTATAGAGGTTACTTAATTAAGTATATAGTTATAATAATAAAGTTAATTATTATCAATGTGAGGGTGAGGGGTAGATCAAGTGGTAAAAGTTTTCCTCCCGGTTCTAGAAAATTCTGGGATTGATTCTCATCCCAATCCTTGTGACTCCCTAGCACCAAAAAAAAAAAAAAAAATTATTGCCAATGTTATTAGTGACCTTAATGTTATCTATATCTACTGTAACAGTTGTTCATTATAAGTATCACGTGGTTACTTAATTTAAGCAGAAGAGGCTATATATTTCACTATAATGTGATCACTTATTATCATATCGAATATTAGTTATATAATATAATGTGAACAATAATGGTTAGATATATTATATAATATGATTACCTGTGTATAATTTAAAGGCTACATTTATTTGAGTATAACGTGATTACTTATTTAAACAACGACAGTTACTTATTAAAATATTAGACTTATATATTAGAGATATTGACATTAGGAATTAAAAATAAATTTTGCTGTTCTTGTTACTAGCTACATGTTTACATATTGACTTCTATCACTATACATGTGAATAATTTGTCTCTCTTTAATCTTTAGTCTTATATGCTCATGATAAAATATAGTCATATGAGGTTATATTTGGTTCGTCACAATGTGTGCTATCCAACCATATAACATATGTAATTTTACAAGCTTGTAGCTCGAGATATAAACGTTTTAAATTGTGTTTCGAGAGATGTGAAAAAACAAATGTAGCAAGTAAAAAGAAACCAAGAAAGTATCATGTAAATCTTGTTCATCAACGAATCATTTAAAAAAAATAAGTTTTGAATTTTTGCGTAAATCCACCCACGAACCTTCAATAGATTTACAAAAAACAAAGCATTGTCAAATTCAAAAACGCTTTTCAAAATCGAAATCGAATAAGAAGAATGAAAAACATAAGAAGTAGAAAGAGGAAGATGAAAAAAGAAATGTTGAATAGAGAGAAAGAGTGGCGATGACAAAATTAAAAAAATCCAAACCCCACTTTTCTCCCTATATATTAATATATGGGCATGTATGAATATTTGGTGCGATAAAATGGTATCCTAATGATAAGTATGAATAATAATAACTCAACTATACTATTGGTGAGAGTGAGAAATAATTTAAGTGGTTAAAATTTTCCTTCTGATGTCAGGAGATGCTGAAATCGAATTTCACTTCTCCCTTGTGGTTCTTAGCACCAAAATAATAATAATAATAATAATAATAATAATTAATAATAATAATAATAATTGCAACATATCTAAAAATGAAATCTACAAATTATTTACAACAAAAGTTTATTTTTATTTGTTGTTTATCATTTCTAATTCTCTCCCATGTCTCTGCTCATAAAAACCAAACGTGACATACTAAAATAGTATTGTTATTTTTTTTCTCAACTTATTAAGTCATAATTTAACTCATAAAACTATACTTTTTATGTATCATAATAGTTACACGTATATTCAACCCACTACTCGAAACATTATCCTGATCACATAACTAATTTCCCCTAAAACAAGGGTAATTACCCTTCTTTCTCTCACATTATCACTCAAATATTTTTCAATACAATCTTGACTTTAATTACTCTCTTAATATATTAACATCAATCCAAAATTCCAAATATGTCCTTAAATTAGAATTTTGAAACGAAGGTACGTAGTAATTACAAATAGGGGAATGTTATTGGTTGTTCGCAAATGGTTGCCATCGCCCCAATTGTTTGTTAATTTTCCCTTTTACCTCCTTTCACTCCGCGAACTTTTAAATCACACCTCCTTCCTCATTTAACAATCACAAACACCACAACGGGTTCGCCGGTGGTGATGGAGGCAGCTACGACGAACATGAGTTGTGTTAATTTCTTTAATTTGCTACGCCTTAATTTTCCGCAATTTTCACGATTTTAGCGGTTGTCCAACGAACAAGGAGGAGGTAATATAAGAGAGATGGAGAGTAAGGTGAATGAGAGATAGTGAAATGTAAAAAGACAATGTCGTCAAATCACTTGCCAAATATAGACAATTAAAAGTACTTGTAGACTTTCTATAAGAAAAAAAAATATTTAGGACTTATTTACTTCAACCGAAAATAGTTGAACTAAATTAAACTATTTAGAACTAAACTGATTTGAAAGGTTTGTATAAAGGATTAATGAATAGCAAAATAAAGGAAGAATAAGCTGAGAATAAGCTGAGCAACTGATTTAAAGCTAAAGTAAAAAAATCCTTATAGACGATGAATAGCATTTTAGACTTTCACTTATCAAAAATAGTAGTTGCAATAATACAATATGCCAATATCAAAGTATCAACCAATCTTTCAAGCTAATTCATATATAGATACTTCACAATGAAAAAAAAAAAAAAAAAACTTCTTTCCACCGTTTGTAAACAACTGACAGAAACATAAAAGATACTCCTTCAAATGAAATGACCATAAAATAGATCTGAAATAACCCATGTGATTTAGCCATCCATGTAATTTAGATTTCATTCCACACTAAATGACATAAATACCCCCACCTGCTACTACCACCCAACAACTAAATTACAAAATCTTAAATTTAATTTAAATCACAGCTACTACTATACTACTACTGTACTACAGTCCTTTCAAAACCAAACAAAAATTTCATAAATTGAATTGACAGTAAACCCTAATAATAGTTAATTAATTAATTAATACAAGTAATAATACAGTAATAGTACACCATAAAAACCAAAAAAAAAAACATCAATTAAAAAATGCAACTTAATTAATTTTAATTAGCAGCAATATTAGTTCTGTAACGAATCATAGATTCAAGCCTTTGCATCTTCAACTGTTGTTTAAACCTGTTTATAAAATCATCTGCTTTTGAATCTACTTGCTCATCTTCTCCCTTCAACGACGTCGTTTCTTTCTCTTTTGATTCTTCTTCTTTAAACGCCGTCGTTTCCTTCTTAACTTCTGCAACCTCTTTTTTAACCTTCTTTTTCTTGTTATTTACCTTTTTAACCTTTGTTACTTCAACTCCTTCTTCTTCCTTCTTCTGCTGTTGCTTGTTGTTGTGGTTGTTGTCATTTACCATTTTACCCTCAGCATCAGCACCCTCACGTGACGCCCAACCGAACTTAAACGACGCAACACGGTACAACAACGACGGCGCACGTGTCACCGTATTCTCCGCCTCATCATGCGTGGTAGGCACGTGCTCAGAGTAGTACTGAGAGAAGTTAAACGACGAAACACGTGAGAGAAACGACGGCGCACGTGTAAGCGTCGTCACGGTATTCTCCGCCGCATCATGCGTGGTAGGCACGTGCTCAGAGTAATACTGTGAAAAGTTAAACGACGACACACGTGAGAACAAGGAAGGCGCACGTGTGAGTTGCGGCGGTGGTGGAACTAGCGAAACGGCGTCGTCTTGATTACGGTAATCGTAATTATTATAACTAGCTCTAAAATTATTAGATTGGTTTTTGGAGTTATGATGATTGTTGTTGTTGTTGTTGTTGAGAAATAGGATAATACCGAGAACAATGTTGAGGAGAACGAAGAGGCATGTAGGAGTCAACCATGGTGAAAGCAGTGAGCTCATTTCTGTTTCCACCATTTTTAGTTTTTTTTTAGAGAGAGAAAGTAGAGAGTAGTGGGTGAAGAGTAATGAGGGGAAAATGTGCGGTGGTAGAGTGACATGGGTGAAGGGATCTTTGGGACTATATAAGTGTACATGTGAAAAGGAGTGATCTATCGGTTC
The DNA here is from genome assembly GCA_016808085.1 of Suaeda aralocaspica. Classification (NCBI taxonomy): domain Eukaryota; kingdom Viridiplantae; phylum Streptophyta; class Magnoliopsida; order Caryophyllales; family Amaranthaceae; genus Suaeda; species Suaeda aralocaspica. The sequence goes on from PYUH01000270.1 coordinate 1,645,982, forward strand.
TATCCNAGATACTCCTTCAAATGAAATGACCATAAAATAGATCTGAAATAACCCATGTGATTTAGCCATCCATGTAATTTAGATTTCATTCCACACTAAATGACATAAATACCCCCACCTGCTACTACCACCCAACAACTAAATTACAAAATCTTAAATTTAATTTAAATCACAGCTACTACTATACTACTACTGTACTACAGTCCTTTCAAAACCAAACAAAAATTTCATAAATTGAATTGACAGTAAACCCTAATAATAGTTAATTAATTAATTAATACAAGTAATAATACAGTAATAGTACACCATAAAAACCAAAAAAAAAAACATCAATTAAAAAATGCAACTTAATTAATTTTAATTAGCAGCAATATTAGTTCTGTAACGAATCATAGATTCAAGCCTTTGCATCTTCAACTGTTGTTTAAACCTGTTTATAAAATCATCTGCTTTTGAATCTACTTGCTCATCTTCTCCCTTCAACGACGTCGTTTCTTTCTCTTTTGATTCTTCTTCTTTAAACGCCGTCGTTTCCTTCTTAACTTCTGCAACCTCTTTTTTAACCTTCTTTTTCTTGTTATTTACCTTTTTAACCTTTGTTACTTCAACTCCTTCTTCTTCCTTCTTCTGCTGTTGCTTGTTGTTGTGGTTGTTGTCATTTACCATTTTACCCTCAGCATCAGCACCCTCACGTGACGCCCAACCGAACTTAAACGACGCAACACGGTACAACAACGACGGCGCACGTGTCACCGTATTCTCCGCCTCATCATGCGTGGTAGGCACGTGCTCAGAGTAGTACTGAGAGAAGTTAAACGACGAAACACGTGAGAGAAACGACGGCGCACGTGTAAGCGTCGTCACGGTATTCTCCGCCGCATCATGCGTGGTAGGCACGTGCTCAGAGTAATACTGTGAAAAGTTAAACGACGACACACGTGAGAACAAGGAAGGCGCACGTGTGAGTTGCGGCGGTGGTGGAACTAGCGAAACGGCGTCGTCTTGATTACGGTAATCGTAATTATTATAACTAGCTCTAAAATTATTAGATTGGTTTTTGGAGTTATGATGATTGTTGTTGTTGTTGTTGTTGAGAAATAGGATAATACCGAGAACAATGTTGAGGAGAACGAAGAGGCATGTAGGAGTCAACCATGGTGAAAGCAGTGAGCTCATTTCTGTTTCCACCATTTTTAGTTTTTTTTTAGAGAGAGAAAGTAGAGAGTAGTGGGTGAAGAGTAATGAGGGGAAAATGTGCGGTGGTAGAGTGACATGGGTGAAGGGATCTTTGGGACTATATAAGTGTACATGTGAAAAGGAGTGATCTATCGGTTCTATCCTCTAGTTAGACGGTCTCGATCATAATTAGAAGGATAATATCTAGTAAATTACTGTTATATATATAAATAGAAAATCACTTTATTACCATAATACTTCTTAAAATTCATATAAAAAGACAATCTTACCTTTAAATTTTTAGCATATTACTTCAACATATCGTTGTGCGTTACAAATTGTAAATACAATCACTTTTAATATACTAGTCCCGTCACGAATTAGTTGTAACAAAAATAATACGGAGTAGTTTATAAGGTATAAAATAATAATTTGTTACAATTAATTAATGGCAAAGGTAGTATAAATTATAAAACATATAGTTAGGGCTGTTTACTTCAACTCAGCTGAACTGAACTGATTAGAGCTGAATTGAACTAAAAGTTTTTTAATGAAGGATTAATGGATAGCAAAATAAGAAAAGAGCTGAACTGAATCAAACTAATCAGAACGGAGCTGAAGTGAACTGAACTAAAAGGATTTTAGGCTGAAGTAAACAGACCCTTATTCTTTCACTTATTTATTTTAAGATTATAACGATTAATTTATTATATGTTCATACATTTTAATCTATTTCATCAAATCCTACCTAAAATGTGGTGCTCAACTACTCGATACTAAATAAAAAGTAAACATTAGCAATGTGATACTATGAAAAAGAAACAGCAATTTACTTTTCATACGCTCTTCGTTTTATTTGTTTGATACGTTTTAATTTGTACATATATAACTACGTTTTAATGACTATGAAGTATTTGAAGTTAAAGTAATAGGCTAATAGTGATTTAGTAAATGTGTGAAAAAAAAGGATAATTTAATGTAGACTATTGGATTCTTTATTTTGTAATAGTTGTTTTTGTCTTTATGCAAGTTGATTAAAAGGTGTGAAAAGAAGGACGGTGAAATTATTTTAGGGTTTAAATATTTTACTACTCAAATGAATGGATATGTTTTATTGGGAAAGCCACCGTCAACGTTGGTTCGAGAGGAGGGGGTGTCGTTTTTCTCATGGAAATACAATGTTTTATCTTACCATTTACCAACACATGAGTACATGACATAAACTCTTTTTAATTATATATGATCATTGCATTTTACATTCGGTGTGCTTTAAAAGCACTTGATGTATGTTTGTATAATTGTATTATTGTACTACGTATGTCAGATATTTGTTAGGGAATACAGGTGGATTTGGGGTGCATTATTTGTGTATAATACACATGGATTCTGGATTTATTTGAAAAAGGTATGGGAGGTTATATGTTTGTCGAAGTTTATAACATGTTTGCATTTTGGATCATGATACATAATAATATGAATATTTGATAGGACATTTGTATGTAATTGAGGCATTAAGCATCATGTGCCATGATCAAATGTATGATAAATCACTACAGATATGGTGGAGAGAATAGCTACGAATAAAACCTTAATGAGAATTTGATTTGTACATAACAAATGACCTCATGGTTGCACAACTAACTAGCTTCACTAACAGGCCTTATCGAATTGTGAGTTCAGATACCATTAATAGTCGAGGGTATAGACAAGGAAGAAAGAAAAGCCTATTGAAAGAAGAAAAAAAAACCGAAGTATGAATTAATCTCAAAACCATGTAACAATTAGATGATTAGTTCACATATCTTATAAATTAAATTGAAATATTATTTGTTGCATAGAGAGTTTGCTTGTGTAGTTTTTTTTTTAAAAAGAGTCACATATTGTGGTGAGTGATAATGATAATCAATATACAAAATCAAAATATCTTGAAATAATGAGTAGAGCTCTGACCAACTATATTATATCTCACCCTTCACACTGAGATATTGTTTGTGATTAATTGTTTAACTTATAAAGCGACTTCTCTATTAGTGATCGAATATGATAGTATGGTGTTAAAACGATTGTTTTGTGTAAAATGTTATATTAGTATTAGTCAAAGCAAAACTGATAGCTACCACCTCTAATAACATATAAATTAATCTTTGATTTTTATAAAAGTCTAGTCTTTTACTTATAATCAAATTAAGGGGAAAAAGTTGTACAAAATTTTAGATGAGACGGACTTATATGGTAACACCACTAAATAGTAAGATAATAAAAAATATTAATAAATCAATATATTACACCTACCGCCCATTAATTATTCCAAAAATAATAATTTGTGAGTTTTAAAATAATAGATTATTGCAACAATTAAGTTAGGCTAGAAATGTGGATGCAGCATGAGACCCGCCAAACCCAGCGCTTAATAATGAAATTAAGTTATCAAATTTATGTTAATGTAATACACATAACATATTTCTATATAGAAAGTTAGAATATCATTGAGTGCAAGATAGACCGTGCATTTAGATAATTAGAACTATTAGATGTTCTACTTTAAGTAAAGCTTGAGCTATGGACTACTTGCAGAATTACATGTAGTGATGCAGTATGATTGTATGAAAGTAATGATACCATACAAACCTTCATTTATTAGGGAGTATCACATAATTAATATCAATGAGAGTGAAGGATAACTTAGTAGTTAGATATTTCGATTCAAAATTAAATAATTTTGAGATTAATTTTCATCATTCGCTTTTATGACTTTTTAACACCGATTTAAATAAAAAAATAAAATAAGTCAATGAGTATTGGACATGAACGGTGTTTGGAATAACGTGATATTTTTATGGGCAAAAATATTTGTCTGTTTAATTATACGAATGAAGAAGTAGCTAGTACTCTATTAAGGGCCTGTTTACTTCAGCTGAACTGAAAGTTTTTTATAAAGAATTAATGAGTAGCAAAATAAAAGAAGAGCCAAAATGAACTGAACTTATCTGAAATGAACTGATTTTAAGGTGAAGTAAACAAGCCCTAAATATCAATGATATCTAAATTGCCTAAAATAGCATGGATTATATTATATTTCGAAGACTTTTATATCCACTATTGATGCCAATTTGAGTTAGAAAAATATCTGCACCTTATACATTAAATGTTTCTATCATTCAATCATTGTAGCTATGAATTTCCACTAATATAACTACTACTACTAGATACTTTCAAAAAATGACAAATTTGTGTGATAATAGTCTTTTTGCAACAAAAACATATTCAAGACAAAGATCAAATTATAGCAACTAACAAGACTTTTACAACCATTGATATTTTTATAAGAAATTTAAAAATAAATAAATTGATATTTATACTAAAGACAAACAATCAAAAAAAGTCCTTTTCAATTAGAGAAGCTAAGTTATCTTATTCATCATAATTGCTTTTTAAAAAAAATTTGTGGTTATAGTATCTTCAATAGTCTCCTCAACATGATTCACTATTATAGAGACATAAATTAAACTAAAAAGAGCAAAAGTTAGGTGATATAATTTCTATTGTTATGATTATGCCACATATGAAGTATTATTTTTATACGAAATAGATAATGGTGATGATGATAAAGGTTAGCAATTTTAATTAGCATGATTAATTAAGTGGGTTTAGTCAAGTTCAACTCTTATAACTAGTACCACATAATTAATTTTATCAAATGTCATGTCATAATATATTAATCTAGTAGTGATTTCAGCTGTTGGTATAGAAAAAAAGAGGTTGATCGTCATTTGATGTCTAAAAGATAACGTTATATGACCTATGCATGTTATTGTTACCGCATAGTAAATGACTGAGGATTTGTTTACTTTAGCTTAAAATCAGTTCAGTTTAGTTCAACTCTATTCAGTTCAATTCAGTTCATCTCTTCTTTTATTTTGTTACTTATTAATTCTTTATAAAAAAAATTCAGTTCAATTCAGCTCCAATCAGTTCAGTTTAGCTGTTATAAGTTGAAGTAAATTGGCCTTGAATGTTACTTATTAATTGTGGTCCTTGTAAAAGCACTTTAGGGTCCTTTAATTTGGAAAGCTACAATTACTCAATTTGTAGTGATAGACTGATAGGCGGGAAAATGTTGATAGTCCGCTCTAGCTTCACCAGCTACCACACAGGCACACATGGTCTGAATAAAGAGGGAAAGTGCTAAAATTAATATACTTCAATCCGTCATTTTTTTCACGTGTTATATTCACTTTTTTTATATCTTTTAAGACTTAATTTATAAATTATAAAATAGAAAAATTATATTTTTGAAAAATATATATTGAGACGGATTAAACAAAATTTTATATAACTATATTTTCATTACATATTAAACGTCAAAACGAGTCAAAGTTATATTATGAATAATGTTAAAAAAATTCTTATATAATAACTACAAAAAGACTGCAAGTGTAGTTATTTTTAAACAATGTATGTGTTTGTCTCACATTAACAAGTAAAAAAATGTTAGCACGCATTTTATAAGCCAAAAGGGTTATTTCCCTATAAAATGGACTTTTTCTTAGTGACGGTTGTAACACAAATCTATATTTAACAGTAATTGTTATTGTGTTTGGTGTTACAACTACCTTAGGTTGGTGTTGACATTGAATGAAATGTGTTTAAAGTTCATTTTCCTCATCTTCCTATTTTTCCCCTAATTCAGCCTCCCTCTCTTTTATAAGTTTAGTGAAAATCAACATTCAAATGGCATAAGCTCAAAATCATTAATTAGGATAGCAAATTGTATAGCTGAAAACCGCCATTCAATTTTACAAATAACCATTTTTATGATTGACGATTTTTACTATAAATTGACAAACATCATTACAAATAGCGATTTCTATGATAAATCGCTACTTCAACTAACATTTTTCTTTTAAGCAACTATTTTAAGAAGCGATTTTGCTTTAAAAATGGGAAAAGATTATAAAGCGATGACGTGAACAATATTTTGAGAATGAATAATCAAAAGTGCAGCCACAATTTGGGAGCCACAAACCCTTTTGTGCATTAATAAAGGGATATGGGAGTTGTGATACAAAAAGAGAGCACCTGACTCAGAGGATGGGTAGTATAGTAATTTTGACTACTTCACACATGAGTTGTTATGATTTGTATCTATGACTTTAAACAACAACATTTATAAAGTACAAACTATTTTTATTGTGACTTACAATAGTAGTTAAGAGGACTTGAAAACTGAATGGTTCTGCTTATGACACATGACTTACGTAACACTATAATTGTGACTTAAAACATTATGCCAGAAGACCTGAAACCACAATCATTATGACTTTAAATAACTATTCTATGAGTATACGGCATGATGTACTTTAATGAATAATTTGTTTAAACTGATCACACAATGGCACCACGTACATTGCCGTTATTCAAATAAACTATCCCGTCGTTAACGTCGTCATTCAAATCAACTACCTTGTTAAGATCGAGCACTGGCATAATGTTTAAATCTTAACTTGCAAAAATAATCCTTTAAAATTTGGGAAATAGATAACATCTGAAGTTTCGTGATCACTAAAAATAATAAAAAATAAATGACAATTATAGAGTTTTTATGATGAAGGTTTCCCTTTCAACTTTTCACCATATAAAATATTATTTCCAACATTCTGTGATATTTAATTGTACCTTTTACTTCCACCAAAAATTTCACTTTCCCGCACTATGCCAAGCATCTCACATGTACCAAATCAGTCAAAGTTGTACATATTTACAAAATAAAACCGGCTTCTGGACCAGAGGACCTATGTACATATCCTTCCACAAAATATGGTGTAAAAATAGGGCTATTCACCAAGTACCGCTAGGTATCATGAAATTCAGAGTAAAAAAAATGAGGTGTGCGCGGGTGGAGTCACTAAGGGGAACTGTCCCTCTAGGTTTCCCTCATAGCAGGCGTTCTCATCACGATAACCCATAACAAGGTTTTGGAATACCTACACAGTCACACGCAATGTAATGCAAATGCATGTTGATATTGAGAGTGAGAGATAGTTCAATTGATTAAAGCTTTATTTTATTCCACTATAGTACAATTTCATGTAAAACCGTGAAAAAAACACACCCTAAATCCAAAGACTTGACGTGCGCCGAGCCTCTCGCATAATCATATACGCACATGTAATATATGGACCCTTAACTTTATTAATGTTTGACTTGCAATGGAAACGGAGTGTGAACGCGTGTGAAGAATTTATGACTGTTCATGTGCTGCAATTTTACAAGGAAAATTTGTTTGTTGTCTCACAGTTGACGGAAATTTAAAAATGATTTATAACCTTTTAAGTTCGTATAATTATATCAATCAATTAATGTATATGGGGTTAACAAACATACACCATTTTTGACCCAATGACCCATATCATGTTGTGACTGTTGTCACTCATTTACAATAAATGTCTCGTGCACTATACTATAGTAGTCCTGTTCATAAAATTTCATTATCAGGTTCATTTTCAGATAGATTTGCAGCACAAATCTTAGGCATAGATAAGCCTGATAGGTGCTTGACATAAGCTCAGGCCCGGTCACTTTTTGACCCGAAAGCCCATTAATTTGGCCCAGGAAAACAGGATTTTTGATCTGTATGAGCCCAAAAAGTAGTATACTACCCATCTCTCTTGCAATGCCCATCGTTTGTACTACTTCCGTATCATATTAGTTGCAACGATTTGACATTTTTTCTCTCTATTTATGTCAAATCGTTGCAACTGATATGATACGGAGATAGTATATGAATGGGTCACAACAAAAATACAAGTTACAAATGGGTATGTGGGAATTCGATCATGACCTATTGCACAAGACATTACTTACTCAATGATAGGCACTGGAAACACTTGTGGCAAATGGCAATGTTCATTATATTGTGCGTTATTCATTGTTATTAGTTTATTACTTATCAGTAGCCACACCCATCACCAGACTAATATAACGGTCTTTAACACGCTGGTGATGATAAATGAACAAGTTTACTATTGAATTATTGATAATTCAATATACTACTACTTCGTACATCAAATTTTGAGATGCCTACAAACTAATGCAAGTCTTTAACACACTTGGGTCCAGTGGAAGCATTTTTCATATTCCAACAATTCACAGCTAAAACCCTCAAGTACAGAGTTCGAGTCAGGTGGAAATGAGTGGTACCTTTTTTTTTCTTTCCCGCTACAGGAAACACTGTATTGGACTCTAGAAATAAATTACCTGAGCAAACTGAAGCGAAGCTCGTTGTCATCATAACCCGTTCAGCTTTGGGACCCTAAGTCCATAAACCAGTTATGCTCCATACCTGAAAAGCACATTAAGCAAGCATTTTTGCAAAAGTTCTTACAGAAATTTAGGACAGCAGAACATCATAGATCTTAAACTTCAACGACAAAGATGGTGCAAACGGATAAACATTGGAATCATAGAAGTGAATACTAACGGCTTGTTTGGTTAACCAAATAATTCATAGGAAATCTTACTAGAAAACAAGTAGAGATTGTCTTGTTTGGTTAGCAAAATCATAAAAAATTACACTTCCTAGAAAATTTCCTACAAAATGGACGATGTTACTTAACTAATCCCCCCCCCCCCCCCCCCCCCCCCCCCCCCCCC
>PYUH01000270.1:1656657-1670939 GCA_016808085.1 Suaeda aralocaspica
CCCCCCCCCCCCCCTCCCCTCTCCTTAAAGGTGAATGAAAATTCCTATGGCAGTTTGGATTTCTTATGATTAAACAAACAAAATTCTACATATCCTAGGAAGTTCAATTTCATGTGAAAATCGATTTCTTAGGAAAAACTATTTCCCACATCCAACCAAACAAGGCCTAAAGCAGAATATGAAGAAAATTTTAAAAATCTGAGAGATTTGATTAATAAGAACAAAGCTACTTGCGAGAAGCCATTACTCTCCCACAAACAAGTGATATACAGCTTTCCGCTCTCCTCAACATTCTCTAAATATTTACAATGAATATCAAACTAGCCAAAAACTAACATGTTCCCACTTATCGCTCTACATGGACTAACTTATTTTTCTCCACATCTTTAACATTTCATTCCCCATTGCAGCATTACAATTATTCCTTGCGCAAGTGTGATCAATAGGTGAAGGCTTAGTACAAACCAGATCAAGAACTAAATGGTCCAACAAAACAGATATTCAACAGTTCGTCAAATCCTGATTATCATATATGGAAATACAGCGGCAAACACAGAAGACTAACAAATTACCTCACTTACCACTGGTATCTCATGTATTTTGTATTGGTGATAGCAAGGGACAACTGCAACTTGTGTCCTTATTCCTACAAGATTGAAGAGGGAAAAATGATAGAAACAAGGTTACAACTTACAAGGATACTTGTTCGTTGGTCATTAGATCATTAATAAATCTATAGAGGACCTTTCAATCAAAAAAAGATTCAGAAGACTCACAGGCTCACAGTCATGGCTGGGGCTAGACCACCAGTTTTGCAATACTTATCACATTCAGTTGACACAATTGCTATATTCGTTCCACGCATAATATAGTTCTAAATGGAACATTATATTTGGCTGTGTGCTATTTGTTCGTTACATGCTTCGTCAATGCTTTCACATTAAATTTTTTTTTGTAGCAAACATGCCTCATTTGAGATCTCACCCCAGTAACCCAGTTTGAGTGATGAGACAGGTCTTTAAGTCAATCTGTGCCGAAGTTGTTCTACTTCTGTAGTTGCACAATTGACAAGTGCAGCTATTTATAAAAGGCGAGAGGAGGCAACAGATGTCATTACTTAGCCTGAAAACAATATACAATAAGAATTAATACTCACATTGTTTCGCTGGCAAGCACCTTTAAGGTATTGTAATCATACAAAAATGAGGCTATAAAGTATGAACAAGGTGAAATTATTTTCTCAAAAAGGAAAATGGGCTTACAGGACTAGACAATACCAACAAAGCAAACCATATTCTAATTAGTACTTACTGATATCTTTCATAAATTAAATCACTATGTTTGGCTATTCAGACATCTTAGTACGAGATTAATCCACCGATCATGCTACTTTATATTTCAACTTCTGAAGGAAGAATTAAGGATTCATTTACAGGGCTAATTTTCTTCATCCTATTAATACCACATGTTTTTATCAAAAAATAAAAAATACTTTAACTATTCTAATCAGGTTCATGTAATTCATGAGCTCATATTTGGATTCATGTGAGCTTTGAATCTAAGATTTTTTTTTTCTCTTTTACAAAGGAACTCTTAATCAAGTTTTTATACCAATATAAGAAGATTAAAAAAGCTACAGCATCAACTACTTGAAAAAAGAGAGAAGGAGAGAGTATGCATTGTAGTATTACCTTTGGTTTTAGTACAATTCTCAGACTTAGCCAATTTAGTCCAGCGCTTCATGATATATTTTTGAGGGATTTTGAATATACAGTGCATGTGCATAACCCTTAAAATATGATAGCATAGAAGACCACACTCTTGATAACACTTGCATGTACAAGAAAGCTCAAGCAATTCTCCATCATATTGAACAGTGTGACTCTGTGTAAAGTCTTCATTTAGTGATACTTCATACATCTGAGGACTGCCTTGATTTGGAGCTGCTCGTATGTAGCTACCCATAGCCAAATCAAACTCTTTTTGAAAGTCATCAAATACATCGAGTGTATATACTTCAGCTGCGTGTTTTAAGAGTTTACATCGTGATTCACTAGCCGGATGTCTTTGTGTCGCACATTTGAAGTTATCACTTTCCTCAGTGCTACGCCAATACTTCAAGGTATCCTCAAATATATGGTATAACTCAAATAAGCTTGTCATCTCATTAGCTTTAAATGACATAGCACTCTTCATCAATTCTAACTTTTGTGGCGATAAGAATCCAGCTGAAAAAAAATCTTTGTCAAATGCAGTACACCACTTATTCCTCATGTCGTACAATTGTGAGAACCACAAGTTTTCTTGGAGATCATAAGTGTTGATCATCTCTGTCCAACATTTTGAAAACTCGTTTTCATTGTCACATCCAGTCAAACATTTGTTAAAGATATCCTTGAAAGTGAGATCACTTTTGAGTGTGTCAAAATGAGATATGAAATTTTCCCGAAGGTGCCAAATGCACAAACGATGTCTTGAAGTTGGGAATACCTGAACAGAAGAAAGAAAAAATTAACAGTGACAATGCATAGTTTAAAATCATTAGTTATCAAAAGAGTGATATCTACAATCAAGAGCAACAACCAACAACGAAAAGGAATTAGAGGAATAAGAGTAGTGAGTAACTTTTAAATAATGGCACACTGTCTACAAGAAATCACATACAATTGATAAAAGGTGAGATAACAGTGTTATAGTATAACAAAAACAAAATAAATGGCAAAGAAAGTTTCTTCCAAGATATTTTTATTAAAAGGTAAGCATTCAGTTAGCTAAAAGGTCACATGAAAATTTTGAGATTTGTAATAGGTTCAATACGTTCTATAGTTAAGAAAAGAAGAAGAAAACAACAACAAAGCCTCAACCCCAAAATACTTGGGCTTTACTAGACAAGAAACAATAAGAGGAATTCCAAAGTCATCTATAAATCCTCTCTCTCCATCTTTCCCTATATAAACATTCTCCTCAAACCCCAATAACCTCATATCAGCCGTCCATCCTTTTGCCACACTTCAAGTCTCCTGAGAAGACAGTAAAAAATATGTTCTAGTGACGTAAGGCATACAAATTGATATTAAGCGCAAAATAATAGGTTGAACAACAATGGTGGTGGCCAGTGGTAATGATAATAGATTGGGTTCAATGTTCATCAGTCGATTGTCGGGTACTTCGGTGGTTGTTTCTCTTCCCCCCTTTAGCATAGAACATGATGGGTTTGTCATTTTACCCACTTAAAAAATCCTCGGGAACAGAAAAATGAAAGTATGAAAGGAATATCCAAAGCAAAACAGGACACGTGACTTACAGAGTGAGAACGATATTTAGTACCTTTGCAATAGCACTATTCATTGCTTGATTTTGGTCAGTGAATATAGACTTTGAAACAAGTCCACCCATAGAGTTTTTCAAGGTCTCTAAGAGCCACTCATATGACTCTGTCTTCTCCTCAGAAATAAAGGCACAAGCAAACATTGTTGTTTTCCAATGATTGTTAATTCCGAAAAATGGGACACATAACAGATTGTATCTATTTCTTCTATATGTTGTGTCACAAACTAATACGTCACCATATGCTTTGTAGTCTTCACGCATCATGTTATCACGCCAGAAAATACCAACAATCTGATTGTTATTGTTGACTTTAATCCCATAGAAAAATGAACCATCGCCTCTTGTCCTTTGCTGCATGACATCTAATACATTTTGCATGTCACTGCCCTCTATATTCTTCAACTTACACCTTGAAACAAATTTCTGCAGATCCATCATTGTGTTGCCATCAAGTTCTTCACCAATATCCTCATTGCTTAAGTGGTTACAATAATCCATTGGCTTAATGCCTGAAGCTGACATTGCTTCAGTAACCTTGCCCACACTTTTTGAGGACAACTTTGACTTTAAATGATGACAATGACATTCTTCAGGTTTAGCAAACTCATGATTATGGTTTACATTATGATCAGCAACAACGAATCTCCCTTCCTTATTCATTTTAAATCGTATATACGCTTTGCAATCTGTACGTGTCTCAGTAACCACTCTAACTTTCCTCTTCCTTTCACTTCTTGATGATGGAGATCCTTCTGTAGTTGGAATCCCAACAATGCTCTCAGTTTGCATTTGTTTTTTTCCTTTGCCTCTTAAACCAGCCTTCGAACAGACATAATATTTTTCAAAAAGGACACTATTACAGCCCCTTCTTCGTGATGTCCCCTTCCTAACACAAAATCCAAGAGCTCTTGCATGTGCCTTGTATAAGTTCAGTGCAACAGCAAGATCTGAAACTTCACGCCCACGTAAACACCCACCAATATTTTGGTCATTATCATATGTATAATCTTCTTGCAAGTTTTCTGCAAAGAAATGACAATTTTTTAACATGAATGTAAAGTGACAAATTATGCATAAAATGTGATACGCATTTGTGGCAAAAGGTTGACATAATTCCACAAATAATAGAAATCAAAGTCTATGCAAAGTAACAAAATGACACTAGAAGTTTAGTAGTACACACTGAAGATCTTAAGTGACACTAATTTTGTAGAAGGTAGGAAACATTTTACTACAAGAGTAGCACTAGGCCACCAAAATGAAACGCAATAGGATAATTTGTGAACATGCCACCTAATTCATAAGTACAAATAAACATCTTCATAGTTGTAAAAGCAACATTGAAAAGAACTTTATATATAAAAAAGATAAAAAGAAGTAACAACATTCAGAAGCCTTGTATGTTTCTAATTAAAAAAATGAGATCATTAGGAAGCCTTGAATGTTTCCAAAAGTGGCATCATAAGGAAGCTTTGAATATGTAAACGAGCACACAATTTAAATCACTAACTAGCCAATTTCAAAGGGTGATATTCTATTGGAAAAAATGAAAAATATGACCCTAACTGTTACTCATTCTCAAAATCCCAACTTTTAACATTCAAGAATAAATCTTAATTTATGGAAGGCATTCTTAAGATAATCCGAATCCAACAAGTAATTTCTCTTGCTCTGCTGATTCTATTTGGGATGTAGTATATAGTAGAACTAATAGCAGATTATTTTGAAAAGATCTCCTCAAACTAGGTTACATTGTTCCAAAATCAAATTCAAACTTAGGATTAATTGGAATCATTCACACCACTTTATTCTAGTTTCTTATTGAAATAACATGTCTTATGAAAGATATAAGATCAAAAATTAATCAAAGCTTACACTAATAAACAAAGAATTACATGACATCCTTCTCTATAGGATGAAATTGCAAACCTTTAAAAGAGAAATGAAACTAGACACTTTGAATCTCTAGATTTTTTATTAAAAAGCAACAAACCAAATTCGTAAAGCATGCCATATTCAAAAGGATCCTACTTACAAATAAGAGAGAAATAATTTAGCAAAAGTAAACTAGATAAGTTTTGAGATTCATTTATAAAATACAAGCATTGCAAAACATGACTAATGAAAGCTTGAAAGTCACTCTTACCATGATCATTTGCATGAGGTGAGTGTTGTGTATTGATTGTAATGGAATCTCTTTCATCTTCTCCAATTCGACACAATTTTGTCTCGTACTCAAATGATGTTTCACCGGTGGTTACAGACTCTGCAACAAATTATAACTTTTCCAATTAGCAATAGCCAATAGGTTTCATTTCTCTTGTCATAAGGTTTTGAAATGTAGCAATTGAAGTGGAGAAAATATAAACAAGTAACTCTCGCGTTCCCTTTATAGCATTTTTTTCAAGTCACCACAATTTTATTATATATTTTTGGTTAGAGTCATCCCTCTACTCTAAAATAATTGCAACACTTCCCATTTTACGTTTTTAAATGTATAAAGTAAACTATGAATATCTTGAGTTTTGTTACAGTAAAAATTATAAAAATTGAATTTTAATAAACTACACATCGAGACGAATCCAAATAGATCTCATATGACTATGTCTTTTCAAGCGTATTGAACCCAAAAGCTAATCATATGGATGATTGTGAATAGTGTTGAAATAGCAAGTGTTGCAATTATATCGGAGCGGAGGAAGTAGTACATAGAGCAACTTTTGCAAAAAGTGAGCAAGTATAAAGCATGCACAATTTAAGGTATACAAGTTGCAATTCTGGCTAATTAAAGTTGCACCGAAGTCTTTCTCATCTATAATTAAAGAGCGCGGTTATTGCAGCAAAGTCTTTCTTATTTATTTTTATTCAAAATATCTTTTACCTAATCTCTATCCATTTCATCATATCCTCATTAAATTCCTCTCCTATATATGTGTAGAGGTGAGCAGAAACCGATCTGCACCATATTTAATCTAAACCTGGAAATTTTCTGACCGAAGAGGAAAGCTGGTTCACTTTTATAATATTATAACTTAGAACAGGCAAAAATAGGGTGGAGAGACTAATATGAACTGTGTCTTATCTTATGATTTAACCTTAGGCTTCTTAGCATATTTTCTGGAAATTTTCAGAACGAAGAGGAAAGCCGGTTCACTTGTCTAAAATTGTAACTTAGAACAGGCAAAAGTATGGTGAAGGGACCATTTTGAACTGTCTTATCTTATGACTTAATCTTACCCATCATATCTTTAACTGTACTAATAGGAGGAGAGACCATTTTGGATGGTGCCAAAACTTATGACTTAATCCTAACCAACACATAGTTTAAGAATTTGGACTGCCTTTTGGCAATTTTCCGAAGTGGAGCAAATGCAACAAGGAGTTGGATGAACAAAGTTGAACTAATTCCCAAAAGGAATAGTTAATCAACTCAGGCTTTTGCAATGCAAGTGCCATAAAAAGAAAAGATTGAGGAGAACCCAAAATAAGATGGTGGAACTTAAAAGAAGCATATGCAAAGGTTTTTTTCTATAGGACAGAGGTCAAAGAGGATTGGAGCTCAGAAGTAGATCCAGACTTGACTTGGTTAAAGATGAAGAGTTGCTTATTGAAAGTGGCCAAGAAGGTCTTAGGTGAATAAAAGGAAAAAAACTAAGTGCATAAGGAGTGAAATGAGAATGTATAACCAATAATTAAGAAGAAACGAGTATGTCATAATGCCATTTGGCCTCGGGGAAAAGTAGGAATGACGAGAATGCTGCCAAGTATAAGGATGTTAAAGCTAAACCAGATGAAGTTGCTTAAGCTCATGAAAAGTGTGACAAGCTTGTGAATGACCGGGAATTATTCTAAGGTTGATAAAGATGCAATACATAAACGATTTTCAACGTTTCAGGAACATAATGGAAACCCAAAAAACACAATCTCCTCTTTCACTTATAAAATGAAGTAGTTAGTCGTTCTTAATAAGTTCTCAAGTTTATCGGTAGTTAACTTCCTTTCAGTTATGGACAATGCTTTTCAATTGTCCATCCAAACCTACATTCGACGTCTCCATATTTACATAGAGTAAGGTTACAACACATGTACTTCAATAGTACAAATGTGCAATTACATACATCTATTTTAAGGCATAAATCATTTCTCTCAGAGGCACAAAATCTGTATCCTAGAGACACATAAGCTAAAGAATGAAAACCAAAAAATCTAATCAAATATAGAGCAAACATGATAAACCGAATTCGGAGATTAAAATACACTACCTTGTGATGGCTCAACTTCCTGTGGCTGCTGTATCTGCCTTTCTCTAAGCATTTTCTGAATAGTTTTTGTTTCCATGCTTGTTCTCAATCTTGCTGAACAAAACAAGGAAAATCACATGTGTGTTTTAAAACTAGTTCAAATGATTGGTTGAAAAAGGACCAGTGACTGGGAACGATACGCTATTTTCCCGGTAACTTGGGTGCAATATAGAGAAAAGCATTCTCATATATGACAACTTGAAAATGCAGCATTGCCACTCAAACCATGATGTATTAATGGACTAATAACACGGCTTTTATTAAAAGACCACACCAAAAGGATTGATTGACTATAGACTAAATCCAGAATTGTCGAATGCAATAGAAAAAAGGAAAGTTAAATCTCAAACAAAGTGGCCATGATGTAGCATGGTGACAAATTCGCAAATTTAAGACTATGGTTCCAAATGGATATGAATATAAAAGTCAACAATCTGAGTTGTCAAAATAAACCTAACAGCATTGACAATGATCATTATTAGTCTATGTAACAAAGAATCTCGAGGTCACAAACCACTACATATGAATGATTAACTGTTACCTACAACTTCGACAAAGTCATTCATAGAAGTAGAGGCCCTACATTTAGGCTCATAAAGGACTGCACAAAGTCACAAAGATACATGATAGTTCCACAAACCATGTTTCCTTTCTCATTTCTTTTTATTTTATTTGTTCTTCATAAAGAGATGTAAAGGAAAGATAAAAGATTTCCTATTCTCTGGAACAAAACACTTTTTCCAAGATACAGAGTGCGAACACAAACAGAAATAAAATTTTATTTGAAAACCATATTGCACGAGTGAGACACTTGAACCATGTACTACACAGACACTATTAAAAGAGTATCGGAAGCTGATGATGTCTTGGTTTTTATATTCTTAACTTTTCGATAGAGAACTCTATTAATGGCTTCAATGAGTTAGCATGACAAAAAAACCGCTACGCCGAAACCCCAACATCTAATCTAACCTACATTTTGATCCTACAACTTCATCTAGGTCATCTTCCATTCTTCCTCGAGAATATACCAGAAGATGCTAACACAACTAAGATTAGAAACAATAAAGGATGGAAATTATCAAGGCCGTTTCAGAGGGGGTTCATGGAGCCCCACCACACAGGCCCAACATACATAAGGCACCCAAATTTTAGATCTTCTTATATACTATTGCTTAACATATATAATAATATCTAAATATTATTAATATAAGGGCTTAATTTGGTTTTTTTAGAACAGGGCCTCTAATTATTTTGCCACGGCCCTGGAAATTATGAGAATCTAAAAAGTAAAAATTAGCAATACTAAGAAACTATGGCTGAGCAATTAGCTAGATCTAAATCAAGTTCGATACTTAAGTACCTATGTTACTTCGACACCCTCATCTAACTCAAAAATCATGCGTGGCTCGGATGTTTCAACTTAAACCAAAATCATCACTTTTTTCTACGAAGTGGCTCATCCCAACACTTGGATACTCAATCCGTGTCCGACTAACATAGTTAAATACAACATCAAGAATTTTCCATCTAATGCTTTAACATAATAGAACAAACATACAACTAATAACATTTAGTTGAACACCTTATTTTTCTAAGGTCAAAACCCTTGATTTCTACTCATTAAAATGAGAAACCTAAGTCTTAACATCAACAAATTTTTGACCATAACTTAATATACAATACTAAAAATTCTATAATTGGATGCAATTAAAAGGGTCAATAGTTCTAAAATTCAAACCCTAAAACATCATTTTAAACCAAAAAAACATTAAATTACAAAACAAAACATATTAATAGTGATGTATCCAGGAATTTAAACTAAATAATTGCAATTAATAGTCTAATTGCAAATATATAACAAAACAATAATAAAGAAATTGGCAAAAAAAACTATAATGATAAAAATTAAAAATAAATAGATTACAATAGCTAATATTATTATTATTATAACTGTCCATTTCAATCAACGATTTCTTATACTACTACGCAACACAAAATAGTGATGGCAGTTACAAAAAGTGAGAAATTCGATTGAAATATTTGAAATTGGAGAATTTGGTATCATTGAAAATTGAAGAATTTCAATTAAATTTGTAAAAGTGGTAACTATAGAATTACCTGTTGCCGGGCTTCGTCAGCACTTCGGTAGTCTGGTATTGAAATTGAAGAAAAACGTCATAAAAATGAGATTATAATTATAGAAACAGAAAATAGAAAAGAAAAAAGAGCTATAGGGTACTTTTATTTTTGTGCACCGTATCTATCTATAGTGCTTTACATGATATGACATGTTTTTCGCATCTTATTTTTACTTTTTTTACCGGTAAAAATGAAAGTTTAGTTTTAATTAAAAAAAAAGGTTAAATTATGTTGTAAAATAAGTTGATAAGAGCGGACCTATGTATTAAACAAAGAAAGTGAAACGGATGAGAATTTTCTAATGACTATTTTACTTATAATCTTTATTTACTATATATATTAAAACGTCAAGAGCATCATGAGAAACCGCCATGTGGTACCTCTATGTGGATGCTTATGTAGCTCCTACGTGACTTTATTTACATGGTTGTCTAGCTTGCCGAGTTGACATTATTATTTGAGCAATTGTTGCACTTCCACATTTATGTTATATGGCTTTCTAGTTTGCCCCCATTATTAATGACTTGTTTTTAGTAATTTTCAGTAATAATAAGCTCAGTTTAGCAAAAACAAGTTCATATCAGCATACATAAGTTCAGTTTAGTAAAAATAAGTTCAGTTCAACAAAAAAATAAGTTTCAATCTTAAATTAATTGTTAATGATTTTAACAAAAATAAGTTTCGTACAGCAAAAATAAGTTTAGATAAGTAAAAATAAGTTCAATTCAGCAAAAATAAGTTCATATCAACAAAAATAAGTTCAGATAAGCAAAAATAGATTGACGAGAACAGAGCCTAAGTTTCTATCAAGCCACTAATAATCTACCACTTATTTATGATCTCAATTAGAACATTAAAAAAAAAAAAACAAATATGAAGCAACTATGAGTATACGAGAAAGCAACTTGATGTTTCTTCTCCCTCATGTAATCAAATGAAATAAAAGATATAAACATCAACGTTCAATGACACCTCCAATATTCAATCTCTTATATTATTCTTTTTCAATTTATAATCGATTTGGCTTCTGTATTCATTCTTCTTCCCATATATATTTTGTGACAATTAAATCCGGAGCAACGCCCGGGCCACAAAATAGTGTTTAAAATTAATACTCAATCAAAGTAAATATCTATGTACTCCACATTTTTTTAATTAATTAATCCATGCATAATTTATTATTCTTCCACTAAATTTTAATTATTCTTTAATGTGATGCACGAATTGTGTGCTATCCTGACTACTCATAGTACATATAATTTCTACCCGTATTATAAAAACGAAGAACCAGTAAAGTTGGCTTAAGTGAGAAGATGAGTCCATTAATCAATGTGCTTTACTGTCAAATTTGAAAAAAAAAAATTCACATAAATTTGCAACTTAGTCCATATTTCGAACATGCACCATAAATTTAGAGTTGAAGTAAATACTAATGTATCATATTTTTGGCAAAGAGTCGAAGCATCATATCGTATAAACATGTGTATAATAAATTTATGTATAAAAAGTGTTACTTTTAGATAAAAAAAATAATCATTATACAAATATATTTATAATAAATTGAATGAAATTTATCTGAATAATAACATTTTCAGACAAAGATTATTAATGGTTAAATAATTTAATTTAATCTTTTTAAACAAAATGTTGTACTGGCCCATGTATCACATGGGCTTCAACACTAGTAGAAGTACAATTTAATCGATCATGTTATATTTTATATATCAAATCAGTTTCATACTATTTGCGACAAAATATGTTGCACGAACTCCTATGCAAAATTTGTTTAATTTGTGAGAAATTAAAGTTACAAATACATGTGATGAGAAGAAAGAAAAAACAATTGAAAAGGGAAATAATACATTTGTTGCAAATACTATGAAATGGAGGTAGTATATAGTATATACCATCATTGTTGTGCATGTATTTAATCCAGGATACTATTCGTGCCTGAAAAAACTAGTTAGTTCTAAATCGAACTAACCAATGACATCTGATAACGGAAAAGATGACGAGCGGGGAATTAGTTGTTGCATCAAGTAGATCATGGCCCTTGTTAGCTACATAACAAACTACTTGATTTACTTCTCTAAAACAAGGATGATAAAGCAGTGATTTAAGTTGGAGAAATCTTCTTTGGAGTCTAAGATTTGTTGTGAATTCCCTATGGGATGGGATGGGATGTGCTAAGTATTATTACATTTTTTTTAATAAGGAAAAATAGATTTAAATAATCCAATTATCTTAATTTTTGACAAAAAAAATTATCTTTTGAGCAATTTTACTAATATTTTAACCTTCACTCATTTTTTACAAAAAAGATTCATTGGACTTGTTTTTTGTTGAACATGTAAGTCAAAAGGTTTTATAATTCCTTTTTTTATTGACATTGCACTTGTCATTGTAATTGCTCTTTATATATTAGGTAGAAAAACAACACTCATGCAAGTCAACTCAAATTGTTGACCAAATTTTTTTGGCAATTGAAGTTCTTTTAATCATTGTTGTATAGGTTCGCAAAATTGCAATTGCCTCAGGCTTAATTTCAGCATATAATATTATGGCTTATGCAATCGGAAGTAAAATATGAATTGTTAATTATACAATAATTTGAGTTGAATAAGCCTAATCACTTTTTTGCTCCTCTTTGTCGCATCGATGGTTCTCTCATTGTCATTAATTGCTCCGATATCCTTCGCCGGTTATTTGCTCAACAAAGAAATTTTATTCCAGTAACTATTAAGAAGTAAGGTCATTGTTTGCCTCTCAAAAAAAAAAATTGAAGAAACAAAGCAATGACTAGAAATAGTTGCTAATTTGTTCATGAATTTATGTTATGAAAAGGAATTATAAATTTTATCATTATTTTATTTCAACCCCATTATTCAATCATCATTACCCAGTTTGAAAGACATATTTCAAAGTCAGGTTAATTGTATTGGCATTATTTTTTGTTATGAAATGATTTATTGACTTTTTTGGTTAAAAATAGATGTAAGGTGAGATTATTATTACTGAATTACGTTAAAGTTTGGTTACTATTGTAAAAAAAAGTGAAAAAAAGTTGGATCATTTTTATATAATCTATTTAGCTTAGTAAATAATTTTATTGTTTTTCTACTTTTATAGATAATAATAATAGTAATAATAATAGTAATAATTATAATAATAATTTCCATCTAATAAATAAATAATTAATTAATGGATTTATTAAAAATAATGGTTGTATTATTTTGTTCAAGATTATTACTATTATTATAATGATAGATTTACAAATTATTTAAATACACATATTATGACCAATTCAATAAATAATTTTATGTTTTCAAGCCTAACGCTCTACCGCTGAGCTACTAAGGAACGACGAACTGTGTAGGTATATTTAATGATTTTGGTTGATATTGGTATAAATTTTTATATTAATGAATAATAATTAAGATTTTATAATATTTTATATGTTAATAGTGTTTTAAAATAAAGTGTATCGATAATAAAAGTTATTATATAATTTAACATTATTACAATTAAAAAATACAAATAATCTACAAACCTATTAGTAAAATTATCAAAGTATGAAAAAAGCTATTATTTTTGATATTTTAAAAATCAATAACCAACTTGGTAAGTCATGTATCTCACAATTCAATTAGTATCTTAATAGGAAAATAAATTTCGAAGTATGTTTTATCATAGATAGGGTGATTGAAAAATTTTCGTATTTCTAAAACTACTTTTTAGATACTCTTTTTATTTGCACAATTAACCTGCATTATACTTTTTGAATGACAATACAATTAACTTATATTTTTTTTTCTGCTAGTTATTTCATATTTTACTCTATGAGTCGTTATAACTAATGCTTTTAAACTATATATATCTCCCATCCTAATTATTTTTGTACCTGACAAAGAATGAAAAGTCATCACCAATTCGAGGTAATTAATCACAATAATTGTCATTGCCTTAATCAAGATTTAATTATTTGTGATTTATTTGTCATACATAAAAACCACGATCAACATTTAAATAAATCTTAATGTTGATATACGTTAACATGCAAATCACAGTAATTATGTGAAAGTTCACAAGGTTAGGGCCATAATGGTTTTTAACACCAATATTTAATTTTTTTACATTATTAGAAAACACAATACATCATGAATTAGCAATATTTCAAAGGTATTAATTAGAGATAAAAATTTGCCATATATTGTTTATCATATTTGCATCATATATTTGGCAATTGGATATATTAGATATAATCTTGTATGCTTATCGAATTCTCACAAGGCTTGCCTATAAAAAGTCAATTGTATTGCAAATAACATGCATATGACAAATATTTATCTCCAATTGTGCCCATGAAAACCCTATCCGCCACACCAAATACATTCCTCTATTTTCTCGAATCTAACCATGATCATGGCTAACTTCAGTCCATTTATCATTTCGGTGCCATAACATAGAGCCCAGCCTTGCTTCATACCATCTTTTTTTTTTTTTTTTTTT
>PYUH01000270.1:1672535-1684473 GCA_016808085.1 Suaeda aralocaspica
TTTTTTTTTTTTTTTTTTGCCTTAGTCACCATTTGATAGTCCTTTACCAAGTTACCGATGTTTAGATGCTCATTAGATCCATATTCCATTCACGAGTGGTTTGATTGTTCAGCACTTTTCAATTTTTTATTTTTTACTCTTATATTTGCTTTGATATGTTTTTACCCGTGGAAGCTTTCGATCTTAAGATATTTGTTTATTTAAATCCATCTTTAAGAGTCATAATGTTATTCCGATTCTCCTTCTCAAGATCTTAGATAATTTATAATAATTGGAGAAAGGAGAAACAATAATTAGACAAAGGAGAAACAAATAACAAATGTCAGAATCTTTCACTTTCATCTTGGATTTTTTTAAAGTAAATTGATCAATTCATTAATAAAAATCATACAACATGTACAGTAGAAACCAAGAACATTATATACAAAACAATCCAAATTAAAAAAAAAAGTGTCAATTTCGTAAATCTACGATCGTTGACAACGAAAATTTGACATTAAGAAATTTGTCTACTAGTAGAATTTTTGTAAAGAGTATTGGAGATCCGATCCCTTAGCAAATTTTTATTAATAATTTTTGTATTTGAATTCTTTTTCTTTTAATTTTTTCATTAGTTGAATTTTATTTATGTTTGCTAGTTATATCTATTGTCGACTTACCTATTGGTAAACCATCCTTTAAATTTATGATCAACTCCTTGGATTATGGGTTAATTACTTCTAGAGCTTATCATTTTTGGTAAGTTTTGTCTTGTCCATCTTTGAAGCTACGCATAAGGTTGCTCTGGATGGGCTTGGGAGATAGCGCATTCTACCGTGGTGGAACTTTATTACGAATTCATTGTACATTTGCACTCTTAGGAGGTGTTTGGTATGTGGGAATTAGGGATAGGAATGAGAGTTTTTATCCTAGTTGAAGAGAATTTCGAAATCTCATGTTTGGTTTATAAGTGTGGGATTATAAATGGAAATAAGAATGAGAATGAGAATTAAGTAGCTTGTATTCCCACCCATTTATTACCTAGGAATAGGTGTTAAAGGAGGTAATAGAAAATAGGGGTGAAATGATCAAATTGCCATGAGAAAGATTGTGAGAGAATAATTTAATTAAAACTTAAGAGGTATTTGTGTAATTGTATAATTTATTTTCAATGTATCACCTGTAGACATAATCCCCGAACTCCCATTCCCACGTGCCAAACGCCCCGTTAGCTGACTCCTCGTCCTTCAACCTCTACTTTCGTAACTCCGCATAGGCGCATACACAAACAACCAAAACTTCAACTTCTCTTTCTTCAATCATCAATGGCGTCTCCTCCTCGAATCCTTCTCTCAGGCGACGTCAATGGCCGCCTCACTCAACTCTTCAAGCGCGTCATCTCAGTACTCTTCTCATCAACCTCTCACTCATTTCCATCATTAGCACTTCAAACTCAAAACAACAATTTACTCATTAATTAATGAAATTAATTTTAATTCAAATATTTTGCAGGTGAACAAATCAGCAGGACCTTTCGTCGCTTTACTATGCGTCGGCCAATTTTTTCCCGACACAATTGATCAATTAGAAGACTTCATGGAGTTTATTGAAGAGCGTCGCGAAATTCCAATTCCTACTTATTTTATCGGCGATTATGGAGTTGCTTCTCCTAAGGTTCTTTCTACTGCGGTTAAAGATCCTGCTAATTTAGGGTTTAAGATGGATGGTTTGAAGGTTTGCCGTAATTTGTTTTGGTTGAAAGGCGGCGCAAAATTTATGTTGAATGGTTTGTTTTTGTTTCCATTTTTTTTCTTTTTCTTAGGTTTAGTGCTTTATTTTGGTATTATTTATGTTAGAAATTTATAACTTGTCATTTGATGTACATTTAGTTTAACCTAGCTTTGTTGTACATTTTATGTTGAATTGCTAGTTATGTGAGGATGATTTTGGTTTGTTAATTAGAACTTAATTCAAGTGAGGCTTTTAGATTTGCAAGAGAATGAGGTTCTTGATCGCAGGCAATGGAGAAGGAAAATTGATGTGGATGACCACATGGAATGATTAATTTTGGTTCTTGTAGCCGACCCTAATTTTTTGGGATTAAGGCTGTGATTGATTGATTTATGTTTAGATGCATTGGAATTGTGATGTAATGGGTTTCGGTTGTTTGATATAGAAAAGTATAAGGTAGTTTCGATTTGTTAAGGTTAATCTATATTATTTAGGTTAGAGCTAAGTTTGAGTGATGGAGACAAAAATCAGAAGCTCGAGGGTTTAGGGTTTTAGGTTAAGTTGGAGTGAAATGGAGTACATGAAGTGTCATTTTAGTACTTAGAGGAGACAAAGAAAAGATACAGTGAGGTAAAAAATAAAAGAAAAATCAGTTAAAGAATGGTTGAAGTTATATTGGATTAATTTTGCAAAGGAATGGAAATTTCATAATGATATGACCTAGTGAATCAAATTTGGGTGTCTTAAATGGAGATCAATGACTGTGTTATTGTGTGATAGTGTGCTTCTGAGGTTAAACAAAAAGTTCCATTTGATGACAATTAAACCCACTTGCTGTATGGGTCGAAATTTTGGGTATTAGGAGGGAGCTTATTAAGAAGATGGTCATAGCATAGATGTGTATGCTGAGTTGGATGTGTGGGAAAAATTTGAGAGATAAATTAATTAATGTAAATTTGTGAAAGAAAGTCGGTTAAGGTGGGTATTGATCGGCTAACACATTTGTTTAACAAGGTTTGAAAGACTTCGAGGATCCCACATGATTGGCGTAAGAGTACTTTGGTTCTACTTTATAAGAGCATAGGAGATGTCCAAGATTGTTCTAACTATCGAGGGATCAAGCTTAGGAGCCACACTATGAAGTTGTGGGAGAGGGTTATAGAACATAGGTTGAGGGTATGCACAAGCATTTTTCAAAACTAATTTGGTTTTATGCCTGGGAGATCCACTATAGAAGCAATTCATTTGTTAAGAAAAATGATGGAGTTCTATTGGGCTAGGAAAAAGGACCTCCATATGGTTTTCATTGATCTAGAGAAGGCTTATGACAAGATTCCAAGAGATGTACTTTGGTTGGCAATGATGAAAAAAGGTATACCACGAAGCTATATGGACCGGGTTAAGGACATGTATCTGGAGGTGTTAAAAAATGTTAGGACTTATGGTGGGCTGATTAAAGACTTTTCTATAACAATTGAGTTGTACCAAGGGTCGGCGTTAAGCCCTTTTCTTTTGGCAGTGATCATAGATGAAGTAACAAGGTCAATCCAGGATGAGGTACCTTGGTGTATGTTGTTTGTGAATGATATCGTATTGGTAGATGAAACTAAAGAGGGGGTTAATGCCAAATTAGAGCAATGGAGGCAAAGGTTGGAGACTTGAGGTTTTAAGCTAAGTTGGAGTAAGACGGAATATATGGAATGACGCTTTGGGACTCGAGGGGTGAAAGTGATGCAGTGGTGAGGTTGGACGGAAAATTCCTAGATTTGAGGGAATGTTTTAAGTATCTCGGGTTATTTATCCAAAAGAATGGTAATATTGACCAAGATGGTCCACATAGTATTAAATCTTGATGGCTTAAATGGAGAGTAGCCACAGGAGTGTTATGTGACAAAAAACATCACGTTAAAGTTGAAGGGGAAATTCTATAGGACTGGACTGCCATAAGACCAGCGTTGTCTACGGTTTTAGAATGTTGGTTTTATAAGGAGTACGTTCAAAAGGTAGGAGTTACGGAGATGCGGATGTTGAGATGGATGTGCGGAAACGCTCTAAAGGATAGAATAAAAAGTGAAGTCATATGTTGAAAAGTTGGTGTCGCAGACAATGGAGGCAAATTAAGGGAAAATCGTTTGCATTGGTTTGGACATGTGAGTCGGAGACCTGAGGGAGCTCCGGTGTGACGGGTGGAAGGGTGGGATCATGGAGATCTTAAACGAGGTAAGGGGAGACCGAAAATGATTTGGTGGGAAGGAGTTATAAAGGATGTGAAGCTTTTAGATTAACAAGAGAATGAGGTTCTCGACCGTAAGGGATGGAAGAGGAAAATTTATGTGGATGACCAAATGGAATGGTTATTTTATCGGCGATTATGGAGTTGCTTCTCCTAAGGTTCTTATGACTGCGGTCAAAGATCCTGCTAATTTAGAGTTTAGATGGATGGTTTGAAGGTTTGCCATAATTTGTTTTGGTTGAAAGGCGGCGCAAAATTCACGGTAAATGTTTTGTTTTTGTTTCATTTTTTTTTTCTTGGATTTAGTACTTTATTTTAGTATTACTTATGTTAGAAATTTCAAATTTGTCATTTGATGTACATTTGGTTTA
Source organism: Suaeda aralocaspica (assembly GCA_016808085.1). Lineage (NCBI taxonomy): Eukaryota > Viridiplantae > Streptophyta > Magnoliopsida > Caryophyllales > Amaranthaceae > Suaeda > Suaeda aralocaspica. The sequence continues at coordinate 1,676,850 of PYUH01000270.1, forward strand.
ACCTAGCTTTGTTGTACATTTGATGTTGAATTGCTAGTTATGTGAGGATGATTTTGGTTGGTTAATTGGAACTAAATTTAAGCAAGGTTTTTTATTTTTATTTTTTTTTAATAAAAAATTGATTTATGTTTAGATGCATTGGAATTGTGATATAATGGGTTTCGGTTGTTTGATATGGAAAAGTATAAGCTAGTTTCAATTCGTTAAGGTTAATCTATATTATTTGGGTTAGAGCTAAGTTTGAGTGATGGAGACAAAAATCACAAGGTTGAGGCGTGGAGGGTTTAGGGCTTTAGGTTAAGTCGGAGTGAAATGGAGTACATGGAGTGTCATTTTAGTACTTAGAGGAGACGAAGAAAGGATACAGTGACGTAAAATATAAATAAAAAGATCAGTTAAAGAATGGTTGAAGTTATATTGGATTTATTTTCCAAAGGAATGGAAAATTCATAATGATATAACCCAATGATTCAAATTTGGGTGTCTTAAATGGAGATCAGCAACTGTGGTATTGTGTGATAGTGTGCGTTTTAGGTTAAACAGAAATTTCTATTTGATGACAATTAATCTCGCTTGTTGTATGGGTCAAAATTTTGGGTATGAGGAAGGAGCTTATTAAGAAGATGGTTATAGCATAGATGTGTATGCTGAGTTGGATGTGTGGGAACAATTTGAGAGATAAATTAATTAATATAAATTTGTGAAAGAAAGTCGGTTAAGGTGGGTATTGATTGGGTAACACATTTGTTTAACAAGGTTTAGAAGAGTTCGAGGATCCCACATGATTGGCATAAGAGCACTTTGGTTCTAGTTTATAAGAGCATAGGAGATACCCAAGATTGTTCTAACTATCGAGGGATCAAGCTTAGGAGCCACATTATGAAGTTGTGGGAGAGGGGGATAGAACATAGGTTGAGGGCATGCATAAGAATTTTTGAAAGCTAATTTGGTTTTATGCCTGTGAGATCCACTATGGAAGTAATTCATTTGTTAAGACAAATGATGGAGTTCTATAGGGCCCGGATAAGGTACCATAGTGCGTGTTGTTTGTGGATGATATCGTATCGGTGGATGAAACTAAAGAGGGGATTAATGTCAAATTAGGGCAATGGAGGCAAAGATTGGAGTCTAGAGGGTTTAAGCTAAGTCGAATATATGAAATGCCGCTTTGGGACTCGAGGGGGGAAAGTGATGCGGCGGTGAGGTTGGACAGAAAAGTCCTAGATATGAGGGAATGTTTTAAGTATCTCGGTTCGTTTATCCAAAAGAATGGTGATATTAACCAAGATGTGGCACATAGTATTAAATCTTGGTGGCTTAAATGGAGAGCAGCCACAAGAGTGTTATGTGACAAAAAACGTCACGTTAAAGTTGAAGGGGAAATGCTATAGGACTGCCATAAGACTGCCATAAGACCAGCGTTGTCTATGTTACATAATATTGGGCTTAGCACATTCAAAAGGTAGGAGTTACGGAGATGCGGATGTTGAGATGGATGTGCGGGAACACTCTAAGGGATAAAATAAAAAATGAAGTCATATGTCGAAAAGTTGGTGTTGCAGACATTGGAGGCAAATCAAGGGAAAATCGCTTGCATTGGTTGAGACATGTGAGTCGGAGACTTGAGGGAGCTCCGGTGCGACGAGTAGAAGGGTGGGATCATGGAGATCTTAAACGAGGTAGGGGGAGACCGAAAATGACTTGGTGGGAAGGGGTTAGAAAAGATATGAAGCTTATAGATTTACAAGAGAACGAGGTTTTCGACCGCAAGGGATGGAGGAGGAAAATTTATGTGGATGACCACATGGAATAATTATTTTTGGTTCACGTAGCCGACCCCGATTGGGATTAAGGCTCTGATTGATTGTGAAAGAAAGTCGGTGATGCAGATATTGATGATACGATAAAACAGAACCAGCTACATTGGTTTGGGCCCATGAATAAGGAGACTGAAGGATGCATATGTTAGATGGATGGAGCCATGGAGACTGGGATGATGAGAGTTTAAGAGAGATAGAGGGAGAGCAAAGATGATTTGGATGGAAGGAGTTATAAAAAACATAGTGAGGGTTGGTTTACAGCTGCGTGTAGCATTAAATAGAAATGAATACAGAAGAAAGATTTTGTGATGAACACTTGCAAGTTGCGATAAAAAAAAATTAGTTCATGTATTCCAGTCAATCCTTTTGGGATCAAGGCTTTTATCTTTTGTTAATATATATTAGGCTGTGCTTTTTTGTACAAGAAACTTTAAATTCTTTTAGTCCCATTTTCCTTTGGTAAATGCATCCAGCAGAAAAGGGGCAGAATCTAGTGTTTAATAAATTTAATGCTAGGCCTATGCGGAGTGAAAGTTGTATTGGTGCCCATCCATATATTGTATGCTTCTGCTAGGTACAATTAATGCAACGACAGTTATCATTTTCAAACCATATTACTGTAAGCATTTCCGATTTTCTTTTTAAGCTTACTACTTCTCCTTTTGTATTGTGCTGATATACTTAATTGATTATTAGGGTTGTCTGTGGCATACTTATCTGGTAGGCAATCACCAAGTGGACAGCAATTTGGAACATATAGCCAAGATGATGTTGATGCATTACGGGCATTAGCTGAGGACCCTGGAATTGTTGACTTGTTTCTTACATATCCTTATTATATTGTTGATTGCCTTTATTGAATATTAAAGCTATAGTGCTCAGTAGTTCTGTTAATGGTTTATTCTGGGTTCCTGAACTAGTAAAACTAATGAATGGCCTAGTGGAGTTACAAATACGGCTGCAGCTAATGATATTCCACCTGGGATATCTGATTCCCTTCGCAGTGATTCCATTATAGCTGAATTGGTAGCAGAGATTAAGCCTCGGTAAGTTACGAGTCTATGACCATATTTTTGTGATAGTAGTTACTTGTTATCCACACGTGCTTTGAAAATTCTGTCTTGAACAACTGGACTCTTAGTTTCCATAATAGTCAGACGGTTTTGTATTTGATATGTTGACAGCACTGAACGTGTATGTTATTGCATAGAGAAGCTTTTACTCTTTGTCTTGTCTCTGGCCATTTGTCTTTTTTGTTTTCTAATTTTAGGTTTCCTTTATTATAGCTATCACATTGCAGGCTCAAATGCTGTGTTTTATGCTCGTGAACCTTACTTGAATGTTGATGCTGTGCATGTCACCCGTTTCTTTGGCCTTGCTCCTGTGGGAAATAAAGAGAAACAGGTTCAATCCTTTCATTAACTTTCATGTAGTTCAAAGTCGAATACATTGTGGATTCATGTTCCTACTTGATTATACTAAACGCTGATTGCTATCCTAGTGACATTACATGGTGTAGAGCCAGCAATAAATGAATCTTTTAAGTAATTTTGGTCATGTTAGGGCAGTATTAGATTCATGGAATATGGTTCAATATGTCACACATAAAATTTAGTGCAGGTGGTTCCAATGGAGACTAGAGAATATTATGCGATCATAGCATAACATTAAGGTTAAAGGGCAGTTATATAGGATGACTATATGATCAAAATTATCTATTTTATAAGAATAGGGAACTTTTAGGAATTAGGGAGGAACATATTTAGAAGATGATTGTAACGATGTGTATGAGATGAATGTGTTGGATAACCTTTGATTTAGAGTAGTGATACAAGGAATGAAACTCGATACGAAATACGGGATGGAAACGGAAATGGGAAACGTTACCTTAACTGAATGGGGAACGTTGGGCGTTTAGGTATATACTTGTATATATACTCTACATACATGACCAATTAAAATATTTGGTTTCCATTCCTCAGTATATGATTACATCAAAAAGAAAAAAAAAAAAAACCCTCTATACCTCATACATGACCAATTAAAAGCTTTATAAAAGTCCAAAAGTGAATTAACAAATTGACATACCCATGCAAATCAATTACAATAAACAATAGTTCAACACACATCATCAAAGCAAAAATAAGGTGAAATATTCTCTGTTCTCAATCTGCTTATCATTGCGTTTTACTTGCAAATGCCATTTTTTTGTTATTTCTCCATCTCATGTTTTGAAGTACGATTGATGAACTCTCTATGAGTGAAGTCTCGGGATTAATATCCCATTTTTCTATGAGGGCCATCTTTGTGGTTGCATGTGAAATGGGAAATTAGCCTAACATTGCATGAAAACCAACTTGTCGGCTTGAACAAATTTCAATCGATTTTGTTTTCGCGTTGTGAATGAATGATTAAGTGCTCTAAATCCTCTTCGCGGAGGAGCTACTAATGGGCTGCGTTGAGTGCCTCGGCTCCATAAGTGGACCACCAAGAAATAAGAGACATTGTTAACGCATCAATATTTGCACCAAATGATCCAAAAATATCTTGTACTCGGTAGTCAACTTAGTCAATTGTTAATGGAACACTCTTTTTTCTGCTACAATTTCACCTATATTATGAAATGATTAGAAACTCCATGAACTTCTTATTAAAATTTGGTGTTCGCCTAGCCTTCCCTCGTTTTTAAGTACTTTGGGTCATAAAAAAAAGGGTTTAGTGCATATCCTAAGCAATTTATGGGAATGTTTATTTTTTCCCATCTTGATAATAAGATTTCACTTATTTTGTCATTGTCATCTTTATACTTTTTGTCGTCCATTTTTTCTCCGATCGTATAATCTATTTTTTTTCATATACCTCACCTATATTTTCCCTTTTACCATCAGCAAATTTAATCATCATTTATATCAACTTGGTGATAGGAAAAATATTATCAACTTCATCCCAAAATTCTTCATCACCTATAGTGGCAACAACTTCTTTTTCTAATTCTCTTGTTTTCTCATCCCTCGAATTAATCCAATCTTTTCAAGCCCTCATAGCTACAATAGTAGCTAATGGTTCCCTACATTGGGATGATCTTTTTAACAACAAATAATGGGATGCAACCTTGTTTTTGTTACCTTAGTTTTTAAAGCGTGTGTAGGCCTTAGAAAAGGTGCAATAATAGACTAGAAGGGCGCACTGAGGCGCAACTATGAGGCACAAGGCGCATACGGAGACTTTCATGTGGACCCACGGTTCTGTGTATAATTGGGCCTTCAAATATCGTACAAGCGAACTAAGTTGCTAAAAGAGAAATCAAAAAGGTACACAAACACATTGTTTGGTCCCCTTGTGTGTTGCATACACTTAATCTTATTTTTAAGGATATTGCTATTGCTTTTCCATAAGATAGTAAGACATATTAAAGGGAAAAATATTGTGAAATATTTTTTTAAGACTTATTAGAGGGAAAAACATTGTGAAATATTTTTTGAATCACGCTCATGCTCATGCCATCTTTATACCACAATAACAACAACACAACCTTAGTCCCAAATTAATTTGGGGTCGGCTAGACAGAAACAATATGAGGAGTCGCAAAAGTCATCAATAGAATTCCTCCTCCAATCATCTCTATTTGACACCAAATGTTCTTCAAGCCCGTAACACCCTCATATCTCCACTAACAACCCTCAGTTTGCTTTGATCTTCCTCTCTTTCTTCCTCCCCTCTTGTTGCCACCCTTCTAACCTACTCGACTGTCTTATATTACCAAACCAATTTAGCCGATTTCCCCTCATTCTATCTTCAATAAAAGCAACCCCCAACTTCCTCCTAATTACCTCATTATGTATTTTGTCCTTTCTTGTATGCCCACTCATCCAACGTAGTATACACATCTCTGCCACACTCATCCTATGGAGTTGGTAGTACTTCAAAGCCAAACATTCGGTCCCGTAAAGCAATGTTGGTCTAATGGTTGTGCGCTAAAACTTTCCCTTCAATTTATTATGCATACCCCAATTGCATAAAAAACCAGAAGCTCCCTTCCAATTCAACCAACCCGATTTGATCCTGGTGGTCCACATCTGATGTGAATATTGATAGAATCCACTCACAACAATGTAGTCTAGTTTCCACTCTATAAAGAAATCACCAAGAGTTTTAACTAGGAAAATTTCGAACAAATAGTGTTTGATAAAAGCCAAAGCACCCTCAAACTCACCTTTGCTCTCACGTGAATATAAAGCAATAGCACCAATTCACAAAATATAATATATTGTTTTTGAACGAAAACAATAAGGAAAAAAAGCACAACAATCAAGTTGATTTTTATTACTCAAACAATCTATGTTGTTACAAAGAAATCTCAAGGCTATTTATAGAATAACCAAGGACAATCCTAACAACCTCTTAAGACTCAAAACAAGAAGACACACGCACAAAACAAGATAAAATTCGCCACCTAAGCTTTCTTATCCTAGTTGCATAACAAACTCAAGATAAGATTGCCACATCATCATGGTTCTTGATCTTATCTTGCTAACAAACTCTAACAAACTCTAATTATCAAGATTCTATCCTAACAACTTAACTAATTAATTAATTAACAAGATAATCATCAGAATTAAATTCAAATATCACAGAAAATTAAAGAACCCAAGATTCTTAAAAATAGTCCAAGAACTTGCCCTTGCGCCATTTTCAAGATTCTTCTTCAAATCTTCAAGAAATGCTTCAAGATTCAATCTTTTAATCAAGAAACCTTCAAGAAACCATTCTCCATGGATTTTTGGATGATTATGATGACCAAGACTCCACAAGAAATGAAAACACCTATGCCTGAAATGAGAAAAACCCTAGCAACTGCGGTGGGAAAAAACCCATAGGCAAAAACACATATAACATTACTCATGTCTTGTGGTGAGGATTTAATTGCATGTGACCATGCACACATAAATGCTTGCCTTGGATGCACCTAATTGCCTTGTGTCACCTAAGGCCACCAATTCTCCTAATGTTGCATTGTTCTTATTTACATCCATCAAACCTTCGAAGTTGTTTAGATATATACCTTGATTCATATCAACATCTCTGTCTAATCCACTATTCTTTTGGATAATGGATCCTAAATACCGAAAGAAATCCAAACATTGGATACTCTTTCCATCCAAACTAATTGAGCTTGTCGTCATGTTCCTTGTCCCACTTAGTACACACTCCATACATTCCGTCTTACTTCTACTCAATTTAAAACCCCGTGATTCCAACATTCTTTGCCATAATTCCACCTTGCTTTCCAGTGTTTCTTTCGATTCATTGACCAACGCAATATCATCCTTAAACAACATGCACCAAGGGATACCGTCTTGAATTGAACTTGGCAATTCGTCTATAATTATGGCAAAAAGAAATGGGCTAAGTGTAGAGCCTTGATGTACATAAATAGTGTAGAACCTTCGAAGGAATTCTTTGCCATAATTCACCATTCTTTGCCATAATTCCACCTTGCTTTCCGGTGTTCCTTGTATCATTGGCCAAGACATTCTTTATGCAATGGTCATGCTCTCTTCTCTATAAGTGTAGAGCCTTGATGTACATAAATAGTGTAGAACCTTTGAAGGAATTCTTTGCCATAATTCACCATTCTTTGCCACAATTCCACCTTACTTTCCGGTGTTCCTTGTATCATTGGCCAAGACATTCTTTATGCAATGATCATGCTCTCTTCTCCATAACTCTGAAGTGCTTTTACGAAGTATTTTTTTTTTTTTTTTTTTTTTTTAACCTTTTTTTTTTCTTCTCCCCCCCCTTTG
>PYUH01000270.1:1684489-1723861 GCA_016808085.1 Suaeda aralocaspica
GAAGGAATTCTTTGCCATAATTCACCATTCTTTGCCACAATTCCACCTTACTTTCCGGTGTTCCTTGTATCATTGGCCAAGACATTCTTTATGCAATGATCATGCTCTCTTCTCCATAACTCTGAAGTGCTTTTACGAAGTATTTTTTTTTTTTTTTTTTTTGTACACGTTTGTTCTGCTCATCCTCCAGCTTAGGTGTGCCTCATCATTTTAATTGTGTCTATACTTTCATGGCTGTCAGAAATTTTTGCATGCAATTTCTCCAACTCCGGCATCAACTATGTCAGCGGAAGAAATAAGTGCAAAACCGCCTAATACAACTCTATCTCCATACATAGTTGTTGATAATACACCTAGCAAAGAGACTAACAAAAGATCAGGGGACAGTACGCTTGAAGAACAATATTGGCGCTATGATGTGAAAAAGCCAAAGCACGGGGATGGAAATATGGAGAAACTCTGTTTTAAATTTTTGTCTTCTGGGGAATGCCCACGAGGGGACAATTGTCATTTTCGCCATGATGCGGAGGCAAGAGAGCAATATATGCGAGGTGTTTGTTTTGATTTTCTTAATAAGGGGAAATGTGAGAGAGGTCCTGAGTGTAAATTTAAGCACAAATTAGCTGAAGAAGGTGAAAGTGATTCAAACAGAAGACCTAGATCTAATACTGCAAACATTAACAGGTTGGTGTATTAGTTTCTTTGTACGGTACATTTATTTTGTATTAACACGTTGATAGTGTCTATTGTGCTGTGAGGATCTTGTGATGCTCTGAAACTTGCAATTAGTTGTATTTGTTTCTATACTTCTGTTCAGATGATTTAGTTATTATCTCCTTTCTTCATGTTCATGATGAGGGTGACTTTATCATTAATATGAAATCTGCTAATGATAAGAATTTGGCAAGCTCAATTGATGGGTTCATACATGATTATATAATGTGTCAGATCAAAAGAATGCTGGTTTTGCCTATCAAGCCCCAATGTGGAGTTCCATCTGATCATTACTGTTGGAGAAAACTTATATTGTGCTCTGGCGAAAGGTCCACTGGTTGATGATCATGTCTTGTTAATACCAGTTGAGCATTCTCCAAGTACTTTGTCTCTACCTCCAGATGGCCAAAGAGATCTTTATAAATATCAGAACAGTCTTCGGATGTACAGCAAAACAATAGGGAAGGAATTCATCTTCTTTGAATTGATATCTAAACGAGGCACTCATGCTAATTTCCAGGTAGGATTTTCAGCGTTTGTTCTCTGCTTAGTATCACATGGATGAAAGAAGAAAGATGGCTGTACTTTGTGGCGCACAATTGCAAACCTTTTGTTTATCTACATCAGACTGACTTGTACTTTATTATATTTGCTAGAATTTCCTTTAAAATCACAATTCCTACATGTGACCCTTAGGTTGCTAGATGTTAAATGGCCATTAAGGCAAATATTAGTATGGAAAACAGAGGTCAGAGGGTGTGTATATACAGTACAAGTACTCTGAAGGCTAAGCAAGCTGGATTCTAGCACCATCTTGATATATTTGAGCATATAATGGGGTTTAGGGTTTCCATCAGTTCTATATTGTGGAGACCAAGATTTCATCCTTAATGCATTGAATTTCTTTTTATAATTCTAAACCTAGTTAGTGAAGCTGATCTTGGTTTTGTCAGGCAAATGCAGTTTGCTGCTGCAAACTTTAGGTTAAGTTCCGTAACCATTAGCAACAACAAACAATTATATAATAATATTTGGTTACCGTTGTTTAGATGTGCCTTGTACTTCTCTGTAGTTATAATTTTTTTTTTTTTAGATAAAGAAGAAGTAATTATTGAAGTGCATATACTTCATGTCTTTTGTGTAGGCAGTTCCTGTTCCACAGACTAAAGTTTCTTCGGTGAAAAATATATTCAATTTAGCTGCTAAAAAGCTGGGTTTTGATTTTGAGACTGTTAAAGGTAAGCATTCTATGATTAGCTGATGTGCTGTAATAAACTCTCACATGGAATTCTGTATTTATTGGTCATTTGCCTGTATGTGTAGGGTTACTTGTGTATGCATGTGTTCTCTTATCTTCTTTTGTTTTCGGATGCACATTTGTGGGGTTCATTACATGCAATAGATGTTTTTTATGGTATGGTAATCTTATATATGTTTATTTTACTTCGTATATTAAATGATAATAGAACTGCTGAGTATAGAAAACGAAAAGTAAATTAAACAATAATGCATGATAATTGATAACTTATAAAGAAAGAAGAAAGTTCTGATTCCCTGTTTGGCAGTCTGGGAGTGACTAGATGATAATTAAGTGTCCTCTTTCCTTCTTTGTTATGCAGCTTTTAGTTTAAATATATGCACTGAAAGAATTAAAGAAGGGGAAAAAATAGATGCGTATAATCTCTTTTTGGTTTTATTGAATAGTGCGTTACCATTTTTTTAATTTAACAAAACTCCATGACTAGTTTCTTTCTGCTTACATGTTTGGATTGTTGGAGAATATTTGTTAGAAGCTTTAACAGTAAGTTTTCTTATATGCAATTATATTATAATCTGTATTTTGTAGTGAATTTTCTGAGATCATCTTAAGCACTAGAACAAAAACTTGATTTTTGGTATCTATGTTGTTAGTTGGTTGTGCATTGCGTGGCCTGTTAATTATTGTAGTTTCAGCAAGATGAGGGAAGGTGGAAGGGTTTGTCTACAGTTTCCAATTTGCTTAAATCGCCCACAAAATGATTCTGTTGATAATGTTGCATGTTGGAGTTATTTGGGTTGTTGGGTTGCTAGTTCGGTTTGTGATAGTAATGCGAGGAAATTTAGCAGAGAAAGAGTAATGGTAATTGGTGAAGGAGGCAGGGGTGGTGAACTGATAGTAGCGAGAGTAGAGAAAGTGAAGAATTAGGAGATGAATTTGGTTCAGTAGTATATGTGCACTGTTGTTGGTGAGGAACTGATTGTGAGACTGTGAGGGTGATGGTGAGGGAAGAGCATGAGAAAGAGCAAAACAGAAATCATGAGAGTCGTTGGAATTGTTGGATTTCTTTGTGTTTCAAAAATAGCTGACAGATTGGATCTGAAAATTGTCATGAGTATACTTAGGTAGCATTTTTTTGATAAAAGGTTGTGGAATCTTAGCCTGGCGCTCAAATTATCTCAAAAACTTATTGTAGAGGAGATTTGTGTAAAGAAAACAGGAGAAAAGTAATTTGGAATATATGCTAACAGATGGGCTTGGGATAAAAATTTGAACAGAAATTGCAAATCAAACTATTAACTAGTTTATTTATTTGTTTTCGTAATGTGAACATCTTTGGCATGGAGCTCTGGCCTCTGGGGCTCCATACCACTCTCTACTTGGGAAAAATTCCCAGAATGGGAAACTCCCGTTGGATGGAATCTCATTAAGGTAGGCAGTCCTGCTGGAGTGAGAAGTGAGAGTATTGTATGCTGGCTCAAAGAAAGCCTGATGTCTGTTTTTCTGTCTTTTTGTACTCGAAAGTTAGCAGGTGTAAAATTGAGTTTTGGTGGCAATATTTTTGCTGTCAGCATTTCTATGTTGAACATTTAAAGATGTTACATACTATTAGGCATTTAGGCTAAGCTTTCATGTACTTTTTTAATGCTGTTGTAGGTGATAATGCTTTTAAATCAAGGGAATTGTTGAAAGCCAAGTTCGATGGCAATTCTAGTTTCTTCTATGTCGAGCTACCTGATGGCACGATAATGGGACACACTATAGATGAGAATGAGACATTTCCTGTTCAATTTGGTCGTGAGGTATCCACTTAATTTCAATTTAGCTGTTGCTACCTATTCTTTTCCACATTTTTTTTTTTGTATATTAATCTAAGGTCATTCCTTCTCAATTCTTATGGTGTTTGTTAGGTTATGGCTGGCCTTCTCAAAATGGCTGATAGGGCCGACTGGAGGAATTGTAAGCTTAGTAAAGATGAAGAGGTGGAACTGGTAGAAACTTTTAAATCTCAGTTTAAGAGTTTTGATCCCAATGAAGATGTCTGACTCTAAATGGCTAGGGATATGATCCTTAAAAAACAATGCCTGGTTCTCGAGGGTTTAGAAGTGAAGCTTCTTAGCTTTCCATGCAATCTCTTGCTGGGCACTTGTATCTTCAATCTAAGATTTGATTGATCTTTAACTGGGTTTGTGCAATCTATAAATCATCTAAGGTACTCCAGAGTTCTTACTTTTATTATACATTATATGAAAAAAACTTAAGTGACCTCATAGTTTCATATCTATCCAATTTATGTGGACCTATTGCAGGAGTGGTTCAGAGCTTGAAGCAAAACTCAAACTAATTCCACACTTGGTGATTTGTAAAATATTGACTGCTTCCAAAATTTGATGGCGCATTTGCACAACTATCAGATTTGGCAAGTGCTTCGAAGTCATCATCGGCTGCACCATATTCAAGCTGTAACTTATAACTACCTCCTGCTTTTCCTTATTATTGACCTTGATTAACTTTTACTCCATATGTCGCTGCTTGTTCATTAGTCTAATTGATAGGAATTCGTAGTTGTGTACCATTATCTTGTACGGAGTATGATGAGAATTGATAATGAATGCTAACTGGTGGTTTTACTCCAGTGGAAACTTGTCTGTACAATTATGCACAGTTCTGGATTGATCATTATCATATCCTGGTTCAACAAATTCTGAGGCAATTAGTATTTTTAGCATAGATTAGTCTACTTAGTTGTGCAAATTTTGGATATATCTAGCTCGATCAAATTCAGGTAGGGTTCGGGCAACTCTAGTACAAAACTTTTAGCTTAGCCTAATTGGTCGGCAATATGTTATGGACGTGTTCCAAACTTGCAAGTTTTGATGTGCATGTCTCTCAATTTGTGCCTAAACAGCCTAATGTTGACTGTTGAGGGTCAAAATGGCGCCAGCTGCTTGGGCCACAGGTCACAATAAGCACTAAGACTGGAAGAATTATTGCATGATTCAAAATCAATGGTGCCTCCAATAGGCTAATACATTCATTGATAGTGGGGCTAAAATACAGCTTTCCCTATGATAAATTGATACATCCTTGATCACGGGGAAAATGCTGTTTGTTCATGCGCGAATAACCGAAAAAATTCTCATCAATATAAAAACCATTTTGTTCACGAATAAGAATGTCTTGTTTCATTCAAATTGTTTCATCACATGCAACTTTTGATTGTGTATTTATTTTTTTAGTAGGCAAAGTTGAAGCAAATGTCTCATCTAAACAGAACAAAGGTTGTTAGAATTGATTCCCGTGAACATGTAGTAGTTTAAAGTTTCACAAACTTCTTGTACAAAAAGTGTCCAATATAAGTGGGTAAAGGTGATGATGGCTTCAAGATTTAGCTTTGGATTATTAAAACCATTGTTAATTTCTTTAGTTCTCCTTTTTGCCTTAGTTTCCAAGGTATTCATATGGACATTGTCCACGACTACTCCACGTGACACAAACTACAAAGAAGGGGAATGATACTACTTGAGTTGGGATACAATTATAGTACATATTATTGAATGGACCACTTAGTGATAAATTGCAATCCTTTTCGAAAATTTTCCCTTGTTTAAAGTTTATGAAAAAATACAGCTTGGACGATTACGAGAGCTCTTATCTATTCTATTGCTTGAGTTTTACCAAAAATTTATTACGAAGTAATTTATAATAGCTATAAAGCTTATATTATAAAACGTGTAAATACGAGTATCTAAAAAGAAAAATTTTGTATGATGTGATTTATTTGTATTTAATGAAGAAGAGTGAATGTTACAAATATATACGGAGTATAAAAATAATTATGGATTACATTTTAACAACAAAAGAAACTACTCTATATTTATTTTCATGACAAATGGAGGCAAAAGAAATTGGCAAGTGGAATACAATTGAACAAAATACAGTTTGTACCCCTAATTTAAGAAATTAAGTTAAAAGGATAAATTTCCTCTATGTAACCAACTAGTCAACTATAGATCTCAGAAAACAAAGTTCATGTTATTGTTAACTTCAACTATTCTATAAAATTTAATACTTAATAAAAAATTATTTCTAATCTAATTATCATTTCTTGGGCTCCTTATTTTACGTCCTCTTTTCATAGTCCTTGTTACTCTCTTCAATTCACGTTGTTGGTACATTTTGATCGTTTTTCTCTTACAGAAAGATTTTAAACATTAACAACAAAATAAAAGAATGGAGTTAAAAAAAACTTGTTAATACTAACAAAAGAAAACAAAAAGAGTACTAATGTAAAATTGTAAATAGTGGATACATTGTTGTGCAGAAATGCAGATTATAATTTTGGTATTGAGTGCAAGAACAGCTAATGTATGAAAGACCACTTTTGTCAATAACTGCAAAATGGAAAATCATGCAAGCTTTCATGTTTGGTGTTTTCCACCACCATAGCCTTTTTGCCCTTTTAATTTATGAAATTATGAGTCATGACCCCATGTTTTGCTCCTGTCCCCCTCTACTTAACATTTTTAAGTTCTGAAAAAACAAAAATACATGTAATTTACCATTATTCTCGGAATCTTGGAATATTTCATTTTCAGGGGAAAAAGGGACATTTTTACATCTATTTACTATGATAGATTATTTTGCATCAAATTTTTTTTTTGATATATTTCATAATAATAAAATCTCGTACGTTGTTTACCGTTATGTTCTCTTAAATTTATTTTTGTTTATATTAAGTTTGTTCGATTCACTTTTCTACAAGATTATGTTCTTTTGAATTGAAATTTTTGGTTCTTTAGTTCAATTTAATTTAGCCATGTTTAATTCTGTTCAGTTCAGTTCAGTTCAGTTCAGTTCAATTTTACTCCATTCGCTTGAGTTTAGTTCAGTTAAGCTCTATCTAATTAATTCCATTCAACTCAATTCAATTTAGCTCCATTCAATTTATTTCAGTTCACTTGATAACATCGTGTTAGCTATCAATTTTGCAACTTAAATCTTTAGGTAATCTAATTAATGTCATGTTAACACAAAGTCTTTTGATTTGTGTTTGGGTCCATTGATAAATAAATTATCTAAACTTAAACAGATAGATGTCTCAAGTTTAATGTTGATATTGCATGCAACAACACTTTTTAAGAAGAGTTGCCCTCTAAGTCTCTCTAACTAGCGCATCAGTGGCTCAGTGCATGTCCTATTCAAAATATAAATGTAGTGATTCTAGTCAAAAATCAAGGGGAGTATGTACATATATTATCATTAAGTGAAGAAATTATTGGTCTTTAAAAACCTTTTTTGACAAGATGAATTTACACACTATGCTCCAACTTACAATTACTAACTAGTATTTTGTTCCGAACAATTTCTGATAGAGTAACAGATATATATTTAAGAAGATACTTGTCAAACGTAACATGATCTATATATTTAATTTGTCCAGTTCTTACCATTAATTTTGAGAGGATTATATTTTGTGGTCGGAAGTTGCTATATAATTCGTAGATTATAAGTATTATTGAAGATGCATTGTTTGGCTTTTATTTATTCCTGCAAGTCCAATTATGTAAGTTAAAGAGTTCAATACTTGAGAACGATATGTGATAATGTCTTCATGATAACATGTTGCTTTGTAAGTGTAACAAGATCACAAAAGCATTATATGGTCCTCCTTTTCACTCTACTCAGCAAAACAACCAAGTATGCCTACAAAAATTCCACTAATAAATTACTTTGCTTTTTAATCAAGCCTTATCATGTTTTTAATTCATCCTTTAATTTCTTGATTAGCTTTAAGACCTATGTCATTATCTATTACAGAGTAAATTTTTATCATTTAAATTCATACTTTATATGCTTTTAATCGCACCATTAATTATAACAATATACTTTGTATTCAATCATTATAATTCAATAAATTGTATAATAAATACTAAAATACTTTGTACGAGTACATGAAATTCTTGATTAACTTTAAGACCTATGTCATTATCTATTACGGAGTAATTTTTTATCATTTAAATTCATAATTTATATGCTTGTTATCGCATCACTTATTATAACAATATACTTTGTATTCAATCAATATAATTCGATAAATGGTATATTAAATACTAAATTACTTTGTACGGGTACATAAAATTAGAAGAAAAGCATAAAAAATAGAATAGATGAGGATAAATAGAAAAATAAAAGTAAAGATATTTCACACGCTTGCACTTTACCATGGATATATAATTGTCCACTCAATTTTATCATAGAACATTAATTAGCTCAACCAATCATCATTAGCCTATAAACATCAATTTTTTTTAAAAAAAAATATTAATGCTCTGTATAATCAATAATACATCATGACTTTGTTCGATTTAGTGTACAATAATAATGTTAGACGACATCATGTGTATATGATTTAATAATAGATGAAAATGTGTGGGAGATGTCAATATAATAAGTTTAGTTATAATGAAGCATTTGAGTAGATCTTTTACATGGTTAAAACCTTTATTTAGATTACATATCACACTTGTTACTAAGGGGGGAAAAGTTACTTCCTCGCTACCTTTTTAGTTGCTACAAACTGACTTTAGGCAATATTTATGTTGCAATTTCGACTCAATTTGATGCTAATATGTAAAAGAAAACACAGTCATTTGAGATTTTATTTGATTCGTTTTAATGTAAACTTTCAAAATATTATTTTTTATAAATTTTTATTAAATCAAATTCGAGATATTAACATTATAAGTTGTGTCTTGAGAGATTAAAAATGTTAATGTAGTAACTACTATTGATCATCATTGTTTATAATGATGGATATTCTTTGAATACATAAACCTGATTATACACTATGCAGCAATTCATATATTGTACGATATTATGTTGGAGGTTTTGTGGTGATGACCTTCACTTAACTTGTAAAAAAAATTGTTTGGATATAAAAGATATGTGTTTATATCAAATAAAAAAGATTTTGAAAAATGAAAAAAATACAAGTTATGTGCAATTATCTCAACATACTATATACACGGAGTAATTGGTCAAGTTAAATTTTGAAGGTGCTTCCAAAGGCGGATCAGCATCAACAGGCTTTATTTGGTCTCCAAATTAAAACAATTTCGACAATTTCATCAATGCTTATGCTTTCAATCTAGGATCAGCAAATGCCCTTACGACAGAAATTACAGCTCTACGTAATTGATTGAGGTTTGCAATTTAAAGGTTTTTCCAACATCAAAATCGAAGGTTACAATCGCATCGTCATCAATGCAATTAAGAATCATCTACCATTGAAGATTGTCCAGCTAGTCAACGAAGTTCAATTTATGCTCCAAAGCCTGCACCAGTATACAATTAGTCACGTCTACAGAGAAAGTAATCGCGCTGCAGATTATGTTACGATTGTAGGACATTTATTAATTGATTATATGATTATTAATTGTATATAATAAGTTGAGGAGGACAAATTAGGTACCACCCTGGTCAAAAGGATACCTAATTTATAATTCGTTTCATTATCTCCTCCAAAAATTAAAGTATTATCAAAATATTTCTTGAAGTTTACAAAGATCTTTATTTATTTATTTATTTTTTTTTTTTTTAATGTAGTCATAGTAAAATATCTAGTACTCCAAAATTAGGTATTTTTACACTTAGGGATCACAAATTCACAAGCAAAAATAAATAAATAAATAAAAATATTGGCACTTGTCTTAAAAGGCAAAAAAGAGATAGATTTGATAATGAAGAACAATGACGTGCAAAGACCTGTTAGACACATGACCACCTTTTAAGATTGCTGACTATCCAACAAATTGCATGGTAATCAGTCAAACCATCCTCTCTTATTATTAAATTTAAACTAATCACCCCCACTAATTAAATAATTAATTACTCTTAATTAATTAATTCTGACTGATTTCTAACGTTTTTCTCTAATTTAATTACTTATTACTAGAAATTCCATTTTCACCAACTTGAAAAATACAGTACTTTAATCTTTAACAGAATCTTCTCTTTCTTTGTCTCTCTAATTAAGTTTAATGGTGTGCTTAACATTTTTTAATTACTAATTAAATACAGTGAATGTGATACAAGTGTTAAGTATGCCATCTTTTTTTTTTTTTTTTAGTTTAAATTAATTATTATTTTAGTTGTCAGTTTTTGGTATTATCATTAACTCATGACAGTAGAAACTGTTCTATGGCAACTAAAGCTCTGAGCTACAGCTTTAGTGCTCATGTTATGTTCTGAGTTACAGAATTAAAAAAATTAAATAAGTTAGTGCAAAGAAAAAAAAAAAAAAACCAAAAGAAAAAAGAAAAAATTGATAAAAAAAAAGTAAAAAAAAAAAAAGATTGCTTGTTTTTTTGGGTTTCTGTAGTTTAGATTCTTATTGCTTGTGCAACACTGTTGTTGATTTTTTGGGTGTTATTTGATTTTGCTTAAAAATACACCCTTTTTTGTTTGTTTGTAATATAATACAGTTTTGATTATGTGGGTGTTTTTATAATTGCTTGATTGATTGAAAGAAAATTGGAATTCATGGGATTATGATGATGATGCAAGTAAAATGGCAGTTGATGTATCTTTGCATCATTGCTATTGCTGCTACTGTTGTTGTTCCAGGATCTTCAGGTAATTTCCTACTTGCAAATGTGTAACTTTTTTGAGATCTTACTTATGTAAATGTGATTAATTTGGTGATTTATTTTGGCTTAATGTTAATTTGGGTGTGTTTTCTTCATTAGTAATAACATTTAGTTGCTCTTTTTTGGATTTTTGTTTCATTGGTCCTTGTGTTTTGCTAGAGGATTTGGGTGTGTGGCCTCACTCGATAATATTTTTGGTTCATGTAGCCGACCCCATTTTTTGTTCATGTAGTCGACCCTGATATGGGATTAAGGCTTTGATTGACTGGAACCTTTGTTTTCTGGGGAGATTTTATGCATATGCTGAATTGTGAATCTTAGGGATGGGATTTATAAGAGATTGGAATGATATATCATGGGTTTAAATTCCACTTCCTTTGTATTAATTCCTTTTGTGATTGATACTGCTTTCGAAATTCTGTGTGATTTTAAGTCATCTTTATTATAATTGACATACTGCAACTTCTGTATGTATGAATTTTGTGAGTCTTAGAGCTATTTTGGGGTTCTATGAAACCGTTGTTTCTCATTGCCATTTCAATGTTATTGGCTACTTTATATTTAATCTCTTTGAGAAGTGTGTGTTAAGTTTGAATCTCTTTCTGTGTTCATTCATTTGTTAGTCTTTTAATAAAGGATGTTGTGGTCTTTCTCGCGTGATATAATTGCAGTCTGATATCTATTTCGTCTTTGAGTAGAGAGGCCAATGTAATGTGGTCGAATGTGACTGAATTGCCTTCAGTACCTGCTGTTGCATTGTTTTTAATGAATTGCTGCTAAGTAAACCTTGTTGAAAGATTAGGCCCAATCTTTCAACAATCCTAAGGGTAGGATTATGCGTTAGGAGAAGCGTAATCAACTAGTTTTTTATATTGTACATTAAAAACTCAGCTGGTATCACTTGTTAAGTTCCTATCGTAGCATAGTGAAAGATCTCAGATCAATACAGAATATTAAGACAGATAGCATAACTTGTTCTAGGGTCCAATCATAGGCTCATGGCATCGGCCTCTGTATTTATAGTATTTCTTGAAAATATGAATTGATTATTCTTCTACTCTCCAGCTAAATTGACATTTTCTTGATAGCTTTGTTATTAAAACAAAGGTTATCTCAATTCATCCAATTTGGTTAAGGGAAAGGCTTCTGAGAATTCTGAATATCGAAAAAACCTGCTTGACTGCAGGAGTTATTATGATTTATCATTGTTATTTGACTACCACGATTATCTGTAGGTTTTAATGAACCTCTTTCACTGGAGTCTTCATCTCCAAATCCTGCCTTTGAAGCGCAAGTACCTAATTCTGTACTTGAACGTAGAGCATTGTTATCAAATGGTAAAGCTGCTGATTCTAGTATACTGTCATACTTCATCACCGACAAAATTGTTCTGACTAAACACATTATTTATGTTCATCTATGGTATATAGGTCCAACCGTTCAACCTCCATCAATCAAGTCTCCTCCGTTTCACCAGACAATCCAGGGGCCAATGCCCCATTTGTCACCAATTAAATCAACTACACTGCCACCACAAACTGATCTAACGGCATCGATCCCGACACAAACACCTCATGATTCTGCTCCATCATTGTCTGCAGAACCACCGGATCATCCAGATTTTCCAGCTGCGAGTGCCCCACAAGATTCTACTCCACCACCTGTAGCTGATTTGTCACATAGTTTGGCACCACCTTTACCAACTGCTGAACCACCTCCGAGTGCTAAGAGTGAGACCTCAAATAATTCGACTATGACTCCATCTGCTGAATCACCACATGCTTCAGCTGTCTCGCCTGCAGCGAATCCCCCAGATTATATTCCTCAACTTCCAACTGCTGAGCCACCAGAGAATTTGCCTATAGCATCTTATGCTCCTCCACCAGGAGTTTCATTACATAATTTAACCATGCAGTCTCCTCCTAGTCCTCCAGAGGCCCCAGTTGTTATACCTCAGCCACCGGTTGCAAAGCCTCCTCATAGTATTGCTCTTCCACTTGCTGCAAAACCACCAGAATCTAATCCTCCATTGCCTGTTGCAGTGCCACCACAAGGTTTGACTCTGACACCTCCTACTGAGGCACCACCAGTTTTTCCTGTGCTACCGCCTCCTTCAGATACTCCATCATCTCCTGCTCCACAAAATGCATCAGCTTCCCCACCAAAACCAGTCTCGCCAGATGCTCCTACCCCAACTTCTGTGCCTTCAAATGCTTCTTTTCTACCCCCTTCAATGGCGCCTCCGTCTTCAGATCCTCCTACTACTGTTCCATCACCTTCCTTTCCTCTGGCCCCAAATGCCTTTTCTCCTCCTCCTCAACTGATTCCCCCAAAAATGCCGTCACCCCTGCCTCAACTAAACCCCCCAATAGTATCCTCCCCTCCACCTCAAATAAACCCACCAACTGAATCATCCCCTCCATCTCAAATAAACCCACCAGTTGTATCGTCCCCTCCACCTCAACTGGACCCACCGATTGTATCGTCTCCTCCACCTCAATCAAACACACCAATGGTGTCTTCTCCTCCACCCCAACTAAATCCACCAATGATGCCTTCTCCTCCGCCTCAATTAAACCCACCAATGGTGTCCTCTCCTCCACCTCAATCAAATCCACCTACGGTATCATCTCCTCGACCTTCACTGAACCCACCAATTGTATCATCTCCTCCACCTCAACTGATTCCACCAATTGCGATCTCTCCTTTACCTCAGCTAAACCCGCCAAATTCACCAATAGTATCTTCTCCTCCACCTCAAATGATCCCACCAATGGTATCTTCTCCTCCACCTCAACTTAACCCACCAATGGTATCTTCTCCTCCACCTCGAGTAAATCCACCAATGGTATCTTCTCCTCCACCTCGAGTAAATCCACCAATGGTATCTTCTCCTCCACCTCAAATAAGTCCACCAATGGTATCTTCTCCTCCACCTCAAATAAGTCCACCGATGGTATCTTCTCCTCCACCTCAAGTAAACCCACCAATGGTATCTTCTCCTCCACCTCAACTAAACCCACCAATGGTATCTTCTCCTCCACCTCAAGCAAATCCCCCAATGGTATCGTCTCCTCCACCTCTACTAAACCCACCAATGGTATCCTCTCCCCCACCAAAAATGATTCCACCAATTGTATCTTCACCACCACCTCAACTGATGCCACCAATTGCATCCTCTCCTCCATCTCAACTGATTCCACTGCCTGCTTTGCCTCCAAATTCTGCCGTGCCTTCAAATGCCACAGTTCCACCGCCCTTGATAGCATCTCCACCAGATTCATCTTCACCTCCTTTAGCTGTTCCACCCCATGCTTCCACTATACTATCACCTCCTCTACCATCACATGCATCACCTCCCCTGCCTCAGCTGGCCCCATTGCATGGTTCGCCACCACCATCGGAGTTCCCTTTCGTTTCCCCTCCACATTCATCTAGTGTACCTCAATCAGTTCCTCCTCATCCTTCTCCACCACTTGCTCCTACTTCTCCGGCAACTTCATCACGTCCTTCATATGCTCCTCCACCTTCTAAGCCATCACGCCTCTCTGTTCCACCTTCTCCAGTCATGCAACAGATTGCTCCTGCTGTGCCCCCTCTCTCTTCTCAAAGAAAAGAACCACCAAATGGTGTTTCTCCGCCATCTTTAACGTCTCCAGGTCTGTCAACATACATGAAAGGGCAGGTTCCTGCATTCTATTCCTTGTTTTATCTTCAAAATGACTGTGTTTCTTCCCATCGAAAAATTTACGTATGGTGTTTTTAACTTTCTCACAGAGCCATCACCTGCTTCCAAAACACTGCCAGAAGCTGCACCACCTGCTCATCCAACTACTCCAAGATCCCAGCCTCCAAGCTCTCATCAAATTGAAGCACCGAAGCACTCTCCTTTAATGAGATCAAATATATCAGGTACACTATCAGTGTTTCTGTCATAATTTCAGTCTTTTGCGATTGCAATTCTCTCACATAGAGCCCTAAAGGTGATATCACTATCACTATCACTATCACTATCACTATCACTATCACTATCACTATCACTATCACTATCACTATCACTATCACTATCACTATCACTATCACTATCACTATCACTATCACTATCACTATCACTATCACTATCACTATCACTATCACTATCACTATCACTATCACTATCACTATCACTATCACTATCACTATCACTATCACTATCACTATCACTATCACTATCACTATCACTATCACTATCACTATCACTATCACTATCACTATCACTATCACTATCACTATCACTATCACTATCACTATCACTATCACTATCACTATCACTATCACTATCACTATCACTATCACTATCACTATCACTATCACTATCACTATCACTATCACTATCACTATCACTATCACTATCACTATCACTATCACTATCACTATCACTATCACTATCACTATCACTATCACTATCACTATCACTATCACTATCACTATCACTATCACTATCACTATCACTATCACTATCACTATCACTATCACTATCACTATCACTATCACTATCACTATCACTATCACTATCACTATCACTATCACTATCACTATCACTATCACTATCACTATCACTATCACTATCACTATCACTATCACTACCACTACCACTATCACTATCGCTATCACTATCACTATCGCTACTCACTAGTACAAAGAAGTAAAATTTCTGTCCAATACAGAAAAGTACAATTTCTCTCCATCTTGGCACAAAAAATCTTCATTATAAGTACGGATATAAAAAGCTATTGGGGGAGAAGAGGGTTTTGAGGCTTAGGGGTGGAACAAGCAAACATGAAGAAATTTATGATCACAATTTGTTTCATTCAGAAAGTATGATGGATTATAATCTGGCTATTAATTTGGAAGAAAAGTGTGACTGAGAAAGGTTGTTATGGTGTAAATCAACTTTTGGATAGCTGATTAAAGCTCAAAATAAGGTTAAGGTCAAAGTTGTCTATATGCATTCCTAAAATTTAAGTGATGAAACAGGCAACGAGATACACCATCAAGTCCTTGGGTGTTATATGGTGTATAAGTTTATTGTGTGAGCTTTGCATAGATGCATAGCAGTTTAATTGTGCTCCTCTGTGGTGTAGTTTGATGTTCTTGAATCATAGCTATGCTTACATATTAGCTATGCATTTGAACTCATACTGTTTATCGAGCTTTTGTCTAAGTTCCTTTGGGTTTGAAATACTTTTGTGTTGAAACAGAGCCCAATAGTCCTCCATCTTCCACTCTACCTCCAAGCAGTAGCCCTAGATATCCATTTTTGGCACCTCCAGGTAGAGCACCAGATCAGTCACCAAGGAATAGACTTTCACCTTATCATGGTAAGCATATGATGAAGATTTGTGTCTTTTGTCTCTAAAATAAGATTCTCTAAGGACTAAAATTCATTTGCTCTTTATTTTATGGGATCATCTTCTTACAAAGCTCCTTCAAAGCCTAAAGTTGAGCGACACCAAGCTAATGCTCCTGCCCCATTCTCAGTCAGAGTGTATCCTTCAAATAACGGGTCTCATCATTCTCTACGTCGTTCCTCTGCTAAAGGTACTAATCAGTTTGTCTTGTTCTTCCTGCTGACTTTAGCCTTTAGATTCTCATTAGGATATTAGCTCTTACTGACCAAGCTATGAAACCACTTTTAGGAAGCTAGAAACGAAAATGGTAAATTTGAAGCAAATGTCTGTATGAAAGTGATTAGGATTTAAGTAAAGAGCAGATGGTGCATTGTGCAATTTGTGAACGAGGGATATTGAAAATGAAATAGTCTATGATGCAGTCATGTAGATGTGATACCCTACTCCCTTGAACACATCTTGGTTGTAACCTTGCTGTATGAAAATGATTAGGAGTAGCATTAGAGCATGATAGAGTATAAAACCAATTCCTGGGCCTCAACCAGCAACTTAAGCTTTTGGTTGAGATGGTCATCTAATATGGTATTAGCGCCAACGTGACACAAAGGTCACGGGTTCGAATCTCATCCACCCCTCCCTTTCTAAGTGGAATTATTAAGCGCAGGGTATAGGGGGCCCATGCTGCATCCACACTTCAAGCCCAACGGGCTCTTGTGTGAGGGGGTGTGATAGAGTATATGGTTGAGGCCCAGGAGTTGGTTTTATACTCTATCAGAGCAGATAATTTGTTCTCCAGTACCTTCGCCTACATTATTAATCCCGACATATTAGCTCTTCCTTCAGTGGTATAAAGTTAGTACCAATATCTATTAAATCTACTCAAGAGTTAAATGTATCATCAAATGCTAATTAGATATGTATAAATAAATATATATATATATATATATATATATTTTAATGCCAGGTTCTCCGCCAGCAATGAGTCCTCTATCGTCTCCTCCAGAGAAACAGGAAATTTCCTCTGCACCTTCTCCTCTCCCAAGGGCTCCACCTGGTCTTTCTGGAAGTAAGAATACTTCTTGACATGCATCTAAAGCTTCAGTATCTGTATCGAGATGGCTTATTTATTTTGAATAATTTTTCCTTTTGCAAGCTCCCTTTCCCTCTCCTAAAATTTCTCCTTCTGGGTCTTCATCAAGGAACACAAAGAAACCGCGTGCACCACCAATTCGGTCATTACCACCTCCACCTCCCAATGCAGGTCTATAAACCCTTACCCCTCTTTATATTATCAATGATTTCATCATTGCTTCATTTACTTATCTAACACAAATTGAATAAATTTTTAGATTGTGCATATCTAACCTGTGCCGAGCCTTTTACAAATACGCCTCCTGGATCCCCCTGTGGCTGTGTCTGGCCAATGCAAGTTGGGCTGCGCCTTAGTGTGCCTTTGTATACTTTTTTCCCATTGGTGACAGAGTTGTCGAGGGAAATTGCAGCTGGAGTATTTATGAAACAAAGTCAAGTTCGTGTCATGGGGGCTAATGCAGCAAGCGAATCAGAAAAAACTATTGCCCTGGTTAACTTGGTGCCCCTTACTGAAAAATTTGACAATGTCACATCAGATTTGACATTTCAGAGATTTTGGGACAAACAGGTGGTCATAGACAAGTCCGTTTTTGGTGATTATGACGTACTATATGTGCGTTATCCAGGTATTAACCTTTTGCATAGCATCGTTATCTTCTTTTAACCCTGACAGGTTGAAATACAGTATATTTTGAAAAAAAAAAACAAGTTGTTCTCTGTACTTCAATTTTCATTAAGAAGACTGGCCGTTCAATCATTTAAGTTCTGTTTCTTTTGAATCATAGGTCTTCCTCCCTCACCACCTATGGCACCTGCTGATATGGCTGTAGTTAATGGCATGCCTTATTCTGTTAGAGACCCCAATCAAAGTAACGCGCATCCACTGGGTGTTGATGTAACGAAGAAGAAGGATAAATCGAAACTTAGTGGCATTGCTATTGTTGCAATAGTTTTTTCAGCAATTGTTGGTGTATTGATCTGCTGTTCTGTTGCTTGGTTTTTAGTGTTCAGACATAAAACCCGTGATAATCAATCAGCAGAAACTCCACGTGTTCTACCTTCACTTGCAAGATCATCAGGTGATACCTTCTTGTCCTTTTTACCCAGTATATTTCTTTGGTGATGTCATTCAGTATGAGTGACACCATGAAGCTATAAGCTTTTCTCCTGAAATCATCTTTGCATAACTTATTGGAACGTAAAAGAAAATTGTAATTGTGAATTGAAGTTGCCAAGTTGGCCATGCAGGCCATATTCTGAACTTAGAGAAATTGATTGCAACTCGCCGGAACTCGTCCTTCCTAGAACTTTATTTAAAATGGAAATAACCAAATAT
This sequence comes from Suaeda aralocaspica, assembly GCA_016808085.1. Classification (NCBI taxonomy): domain Eukaryota; kingdom Viridiplantae; phylum Streptophyta; class Magnoliopsida; order Caryophyllales; family Amaranthaceae; genus Suaeda; species Suaeda aralocaspica. Next base: position 1,702,931 of record PYUH01000270.1, read on the forward strand.
TAAGTGGAGGCTAGAAGAACATAGCCTATGTTTCATAACATTCTTCTTATATTTTGTAGTAATAGGAAAAAGCTAGAATTGCAGTTTAGTTTTGTTTAGGGTACAAGGGATACACCTCTCTGCAAATTTAGGTAAAGGCTAAAACATGCCGGCCTGCTCAAGTGTTTGGTAAAGCAATTATACGAATATATGATATTGGTGTCGGTACAGAATGATAGTTCAACTTTTAATGAAATTTAACAAAGACAAAATATTTATCCCACTTGTATATGTAGTTGGCATGATACTTCCGATGACTAGATATAATGGAAGATTAATGTGTGCAAAACCGTTTTCGTGTCAGCTCCTACAGGAAACTCAACTGGAAGCGGTCCAGGCTCTTCGATGTCTGTTGAATCTAGCCTTGCAACATATGCTGGATCAGCTAAAACATTCAGCACAAGTGAGATAGAAAAGGCCACTGATAACTTAAATCCTTCTAGAATAATTGGAGAAGGTGGTTTTGGTCTTGTTTATGGCGGTGTTCTGGAAGACGAAACTAATGTTGCTGTAAAGGTTCTTAAGAGGGAGGATCAACAGGGAGGTCGGGAGTTCTTGGCAGAGGTTGAAATGTTGAGCCGTCTCCACCACAGGAATTTGGTCAAGTTAATCGGCATATGTACAGATGAGCGCTTACGTTGCTTAGTCTATGAACTCATTCCAAATGGAAGTGTTGACTCTCATCTACATGGTAATATATAGTTGTGTTTGCTGACTCTCTTTTCTTACTGTAATTAAGACAGCTTTAATAACTGTTGGCTTATATTCTCTTTAGGGGCAGACAAAGATATTGCTCCACTTGATTGGCCTTCTCGAATGAAAATAGCACTTGGTGCTGCACGTGGTCTTGCCTATTTGCATGAAGATTCCAGTCCTCGCGTCATTCACAGGGACTTCAAGTCCAGCAACATCTTGTTGGAAAATGATTTCACTCCAAAAGTCTCAGACTTTGGTTTAGCTAGAAGTGCTATGGATGGGGAGAGTAGACATATCTCTACACGAGTTATGGGGACTTTTGGGTATGAATATTTGTTTTTTAAATTTTGCATATACTTACTGTTTTTGGAGTTTCTTTCTAATTTCAGCTATAGTATATATTATGAATGCTACTTCTTCTCTTGTTGGAAGAAGTATAAACATTATTCTCCAACTCTACTGCACTTTTTCTTATGAACAAAAAGAGTCTGGTACTTATTTAACTGTGAAATATGGACTTCAAGTCCATTGTGCTAATGGTACCGCAAAAAGGTGAAAGGTACAAGCACATGAAAATCTAAAAAAAATTAGTGTTTTGTATCTTCTCTTTGTTTTATGCATTATGAACTTTCTTGAAAGACAAAGTTCTGAAATAAAACCAAAGATAGCTGAATCAAGCTTATGATCTTACATATAAACCTTATGATGCTATATTATGCTAATATTTAAGTCATTGCATTCTTATTAGAAGTTCATGTTTCCATTTCTTTGTCTCCTAATTTTTTTGAATTCAATCCAGGTATGTGGCTCCGGAGTATGCAATGACAGGACACCTTCTTGTAAAGAGCGACGTCTACAGTTATGGAGTTGTTCTTCTTGAGCTACTAACTGGAAGAAAGCCAGTAGACATGTCACAGCCACCTGGCCAAGAAAACCTAGTTGCTTGGACAAGACCATTTCTCACTACCAAAGAAAACTTAGAATTGATCATCGACCATTCTCTAGGACCTGATTTGCCTTTAGATAGTGTGGCAAAAGTGGCTGCAATTGCCTCGATGTGTGTGCAACCCGAGGTATCTCACCGTCCTTTTATGGGAGAGGTTGTACAGGCATTGAAGCTAGTTTGCAATGAGTGTGATGACTCTAAGGATGGGGATTCCAGTCCTGCAAGCCCTGGGAACTTATCAGTCGACTACGAAGCTAAAGCAAGCCCGGCTTCTGAGACACATGATTATATTCCAACCCAATACTCTCCCCAAAAGTATTTTCCTACACACGACGTAGAGAAGGGTTTTTCAGTATCGGAAAATTTTAGCTCAACGGCACAGGTAGTTAGACAAGCATCAGATTCATTCCGAAGACACTCTGCTTCGGGTCCCTTGAAGACAGTAAAGGCACGTCATTTTTGGCAGAGAATAGGGAGGCAGTCTAATGGAAGTGTTAGTGAACACGGCATAATGTATAGGTTATGGGCAGGATCACACTGAATGTTCATGAACTATTCTTTTTAGCTTAGTGCTTGCTTTTGTTTTCTTTTATACTTCTTGTTCAATGTTCATAGTTTTGGTGGTCATGTTTATAAGTTTTTTTTTTTTTTTACTCAAAGGATGGAGGACAAAAGGATTACCGAAATGTATAGAAGATTTTTGTATCATACTATCAATGTCAAATGTAATTTTTAGGCAATTTCAGATGGAATATATGAATTGCATGATAACCAAATCTAACTATACTTACTAATTACTAAATCTAATCTAACTGCTATCAGCTTCTATCTAAAAAGAGTACCTTATGAAGAGTATACAACTATGCACCATAGTTTCAACAAAAAGTCCAGTTGAAATTTAATAGGGGTTTCGCAATAAAAACAGATGTAAAGCTTGAGTAAGAGCAGAAACTCAGCAGATTACAATAGTTTGGTTTTCAGCATACTAGTATGTATGGAGCAATATAATGTAAACTAACCATCATTTTTGCTAGACGAACTTTTTTTTTTCTTGCTAAAATCAAATACCAGTATCTTTTAGGACTAATCTTTTCTAATTGAGCTCGCGCTGTCAACTTTTGATTAGATAACATAACCCGAAGGGATACAGAATGAACATTTAATAGACGGAGTATTTGTATAAGGGTAATGATTTAGGTATGCAAACCAAAAGCACGTGTGTGTCATTATAATTAGTGATGACATTGAGAAAATATTTTCACTCTTAGCAATTTATTTAAACATAGCCCTTAGGGCTAACTAGTAGACAATATTGATACCAATTGGTTATTGGTGTAGCAGTAAAGTGATGATATTATAGTTGGTAGGGAGAATCCGTGTTCAATCCCCCACATCAACAATTCAAAGGGGACTAGAATCTAACCACCCAAAAGTGAACCCAGAATCTAAATTAACCTATAAGGTGAACACCGAACAAAAAAGCAATATCGATATTCAAAGTGAATACGTGTAACTAGTGTAAGACATAATACTAGCACTTCATGTTATAATTTGACATACTCGTCAACATTAATTTTTAAATTTGTCAACCCCAACCTCCTAAAACCACTTCCGTCTCCAACTTCGTGCAACCTACGTCGTAACTCTTCATCCCACAAGTGAGAAAAATCACAAAATTCCCATAAACCTCAACAGTGAACAGACTCAACACTGAAAACCATTTAGTTTCCAAACTTTCCCTAACTCAACAACAAGTGAAAAAACCTTCAGTAGATCGCCAATCTTCATCACTCATGGTAAAATTCTCTCTCTCTCTCTCTTCAACTTTTTTCTCCATTAATTTCTTCGAAAAAACTTCAATTCAACACTAATCTTTAATCTGTGATTTTCTTTTCTTCTTCTCATCATCAATGGCGATTTGATCAAATCAAAGGCTCAATCAGCGAAACCAATCACAAGTCCAGTCCCTATTTCGCTGTATCCAACCCTAGCTTTTCTTCTCCTTGTATTCGGCCTCATTGTCACCGCTTCATTCTTCATGTATGTCATTCATTCATCTTTTCTTTTGATTTTCGCATTTTGTTGATTTATTTATTTATGTTTGATTTATTGATTGATTGTTGAATTGTATGTTTACAATTGAGTTTGATTTGCGTTTGATTGTTGTTGTAATTGATTGAAAGTTTGTGGATTTATTGTTGATGTATTGGTTTTGTTGAGGAAATTGTGATCTGAACTGCAAAATCGGGGATTTTGATAATGTAGTTGGATTCAGATTGAATTTTTTGAGTATTGGTAGATTCTTTAGGGTTAGTTTTGCTGAATTTGTCGATTCGAAGTGTGGCGGCTGGTTGTCGGATTGTTTTTGTTGTGATGGTTATAGCCTTATGTAGGTAGGTAAGTGGTATGCTTAGTGGATTGCATTCAAGCTGTTGTGCTTTCACATTTCGCAATGGGGAGTTTAATTACTCGCGGTTATGTCTTATTTGGTTTTTGAAATTTAGGAGTAGTAGTGTATCAATATAAAAACAAAAAGGTGGAGTGAATGTCAATGGAGTCTGTGATGCATATTTCAAATGTCGTGTGGCAAACATTTGAAGTATGTCATTTCAAAGTCTGCTCTCACGAATCTGGTTGCCATTAACGAGTATTTCTCTGTAGCGTCACTATTTCTATCTTATGTTTTGCTTGTGTTCCATTGCGAACTGGGAACTGTAAAAGGCAAATTGTAGTAGTGAAGTGTCAGCTTTTCACTGCCCAATTAGACAAGTTAGGTAGCGAATTGCGAACCTGCAATGAAACCCATACTAGTGAACTAGGTAACACTGAGTAGAACTGCAGAAAACTCAACTAGGTTGGATTTCTGTTTTCATTCGATGATAATATTCTATTGAATTGTCTGCCACTTTGCTCATTTTGGGTTAAAAAAGTTAGTGGTATTGGTTTGGGCAAACAGTAAAAGAAAACATCCTTGAGAGCATTGAATTTTAGCAAAATCGGAGTAAGCTTAGAGAGAATGCACTAAGAAATAGAAAGTTGGGCCTTTTGGTATACTATATCCACTTTTCCCGACCATTTAATTGGAATCGTGCTACTGCTAGCCTTATTTGCGGGCATTTAGCCCGTAGCGGCATAGCCTACATGATAGAGCTGTGGTTATATCATTGATAGTGCCATGAACACAATTTCTAGTCTTTAGGTTATCTTCCCTAGTATAATGAGTGGGTTAGTTCAAGACTTCGTTTATTTTGAAGGCCTTCACCTCGTAAGCAACTTCATGGCATTGAAAAAATAACTAATCAAACAAATTAATGAATGAAATCATGGGAACAGGTAATGAGGTTTTTCATTGTTATAATTGTTTTACAGTCATGATCAGTCTTAGCATCTTATATAGCTTGGCTACTATGATCATGTCAGCTTCAGTAATATCAAACACTATTGGGTAAAAGAAGATACATTTGTATATATTGTGAAGAATAGTTGGAAAAGGGGGCTGAAAATTCTTCAATTCATTGGAATTTTGGACTTTTTATATCTCCTTCTCTCCTTTTGACCTTTTCTGCTAGAAGCTTTGGAAGCCGGTCTTCACTTTTTGTTATCAGGATGACAGAGAGGCTGTTTGACAGTTAAGTAGTTAGCACCCAGAATAACATTACATAATCTAAATCTCATTGCCTTATTTTTAGGAGAGATGATTTGTTTGTCTTACTTGTAGATGTAAGATCACTGCATACAAGTCCCTTATGTATTGCAGTGTATGACTCAGATCTTACACAATTTTTTGCTATTTTTCTGCTAGGGCTGTCTTTGTAAAGATTTTAAGGTTTTTAGAGTTAGTAGACCACATTAATTGACCTAGTGTAAATGTCAATATCAACAAGTATACATTGAACTGTGCTTGAAGTTGATACTACTTGCAATCTGTTAGTACACAAGTTCAAACTCTAATAAAATTCTTTATGATAATAAAGGTAAGCAAGAAAGATTTTATACTGTAAGCCTCCCTCCTTATAGTTCTCCAGCCCCTGACGTGGCGATTGGTGAGTGCCTTGTGCATCGGGTGGGATTGACCGAAACATGCATGACTAGTTTTTCAGAAGGTGCTATGTTATTTAGGTTGTATTATATTCTTGTATCCATTTTCATATGAATACATGATAAACAAAAATGGATATTGTTTTTGGCTAGTGTTTTAGTGTGTTGCGCTATTGGTTATTTGGTACTCCCTTTGTCCCGACTCCCTTGTGTTGTGCTATTGGGTAGCCAGTACTCTACTTGTCCCTTCTTTCTCACACTTTTTGACACTTTGACCTAAAAAGCTCTCACCAAAAATAGGCCTATGCCCTATGGTGGCAAGAAAAAGGGAAAGCGGACACAGCAAATATCAACTTTGTGTTAAGAATACAAATTATGAGCAATATGCTCTATTGGAAGCAGCAATGCTTGTATGGGATAAAAGTGGAATTAAAAATATAATATTGAGAAGTTTTTATCATCACTGAGCAATATTTTGTTATTTTACATTTCAGCAATAGCCTTTCTTATGTTTTGACCCAGCCAAATCACTACCAACTCTAAACATTAGGGTTTGATTAAGTAGTGACAAATATCTAATTTTGTGGCTCAAGAGGTAATTTGCATGTCACTCTTAGGAAGGATCCATGTCCCTTCTTTCTTTAATCAATATCATCAACAACAACAACAAAGCCTTAACCCCAAAATATTTTGATGTGAACTAGAAAACCCCATTCCTGCAAAATTGGAGAGATTTGGAGGAAAGTGGAGGAAAGGTGAAATCTAATTTTGTAATATTTTGTATAGGCAAGTGATGTTCTAGGTTTTTTGGGCATTAGGGATATTGTTCTGTTTTGGTAAATATTGGCTATATTTGTGACTGGTTACTTTGTATATGGTATAATTGTCATTGTTGTTTTCTGGTGCACGGGCTGCTTGTTTACCAAAAACCTTTATATCGTAGCTATGAGACAACTACTCCAAGGAAGAACCGGAGTCTTGCTAAAGAACTTGTCACTGGAGCAGTTGGTTCTGTTTTCTTGGTAAGTAATAATGCATCATCTAGCTAGCATTTTAATTAAATTTCATTTGGTGGCCTACTGGCTTGTACTCTTTGGTTTCTCTCAAATTGACGCAATTCTCTGTCTCTGCTGCAGGGCTTTGGATCCTTATTTTTACTCCTATCAACCGGTGTTTATGTCTGATCATTATTGTGACAGTCTGTTCGTTATAGAGTGATACTTGGAAGTTATTGTGTTTTGACATTTTTAGTTATGTGGTTTAATTATCAAGAATTATACATTTGAACCATGCCATTATTTTACTCTCCATCAATTGAGTAGATAAGCGGCGCTTCTTTATATGAGGCTGTACTTGGCAACAAGTATCGTTTTTCAATTATGAGCAAAAAGGTATACTTAGAAATATTGTTGGTTGAAAGAAATTAGCCGATTGTAGGTGCATCTAGTTGGATAAACTAGTAAGATTATGTGATCCATTACTAGTATGGACCATTGAACTGCGGGTTAACCCTGATATAATACAAAATTTTGAACTACTCGTAGACTGTTATGCTGTGACTATGTGAGTAGAAGATAATTATAACTTTATTTCATTATACCATTGAAATTAATTCTTATTATTTTGAGCATCTCTGATGGATTTTATTGGGGACTTTGATTGACCATTTGAGAAAAAAGCTACGAAGTACTAGCTTGCAAGTTAGTTTGGCTGCAGCAAAAACCACCTTATAAAAGGGGAATTAAAGTATATAATCCATTGGGATTTTCTTTATTTCAATATGAAGTATAAAAATGATTTTTAATTTTTAATACAAACATATGTTAAATATTAAATTAAGTAAAATGATTTTTTTGATTTTATTTTTTCATTTTATTAATTACCCTAAATATTAACATTTAATAGTGCCAAAATTCCAAGGTGAACTACCAAAACATTCGTGAAAACGAGGGCTTAATTAGTTGACTTTCAGTCGAAAATCTCCTAATTAAATTATGCTTTGCAAAGCACAATATGGCAATACTCAAGCTCCGCCAATGTGAAAAAGGTGACGTGGTAACACTTTGATGAATAAGAAATTTAGATGCTAGGAAGGAAGTTGTAGTTGCCAATTTCGAGGATGAGCTAGTTACGAGAGAACCGGTTACCTTGGTTTGGGCATGTGGATTGAAGATCAAAAGATGCGTTAGCTAAAAGGATAGAATTTGGGATAATAAGGACTTCTATAGAGGTAAAGGGACACCAAAAATGTCTTGGATGGAAGGAGTTTGAAAGAACATATATGATGAGAATGGGTTACAAATAGTCTTATTTGAATTTGGAAAGGAATGACTAGAGAAAAAGGATTTTTTTACTATGGGTTACATTTTATGATGAGTATTGATTCATGCAACTAACCCCATCCTTTAGGGATTAAGACTTTGATTATGATGATGAATGCAAAAAAACTCAAACTTTAGAAGCCCTATTTTTTAAGAATCATTAGGAAACAAAAAATTTAAAAATTAGTTTCTTTGGCTTAATACTTTGTTAAGGTTTGCAATTGTTAGGGGTATTTTAGAGACAAAATTATTGTAACCTTTTGGGTATGTGTGGGATTTTACGGACCACAAAGGTAATTATGTAATTTAACCAAACATCATCTCATAGGTACTAGAAGAAAAAACCCTAAATAGTTGTTTGGTTCAACAAAGGAAAAGGGAATGAGGTCAAGAATGGCAAACAATGGGAATAGAATAGAAAATCCTTAGATTTAGATGGCTGTTTGGTTTAGAATAGAAAAGGAATGATGACACCATACAACCACCACACAACCAACCCTATCCTTCTCCATGAAACTTTTCCATCCACCATGAAAACCCACCCTCTACTCAGACGCCTCTCACCATCCCTCGTAGACTGAAACCACCCCTCCCCCTCTCTTCGCTACCCCTCCGCCTCTCTTTCCTACTAATTCTGAAAATTTAAATTGCTATAAGGTACCTTTGATATTATTTTATGACTATGACACTAAAACGACACTGAGATATTGTTGATATTTACTTTATTTATGGTGAATTGGTGATAGATTTATAGTTAGGGCCTGTTTACTTCAGTTTAAAATCCGTTCCGTTCAGTTTAGCTCAGCTCAGTTCAGTTCAACTCTTCTCTTATTTTGCTATTAATTAGGGGTGTGCAAAAAATTCCGTTTTCAAATTTCCGATCCGGTTTTCCGTTCTGAAAATCCGGATATCCGGTCCGGGTTTTTGAAATTCGGAAAAAACCGGACAGGATATCCAGATTTTAAAACCAGAAACCGGCCGATCGGATACGGAATGGATTTTTTAAAAATTGGATTCCGGATTTTTAAGGAAAACAAAATCCGGAATTCTGGTTTTCCGATCTGGTTTTTTAAGGGTATAAGTGTAAATTTTAGAGAAAATTTTGGTATATAATCTTGAACCGGATATCTGATCCGGTTTTTCCGGATATCCGAATTTCCGGAATTCTGGTTTTTCCGGAACAGATACGGAATCAATTTTGTTGGTTTCGAAAATCCGAATTTCCGGATCGGAAAATTTTCGATTTTCGGTTTTGCACCCCCCTATTATTCATTAATCTTTCATTTAAAAAAACAAAAACTTTCGGTTCAGTTCAGCTGTTTTCAGCTGAAGTAAACAGGCCCTAGTTAGTTATAGATATTTACTCCGTAGATACTAGTTAGTAGCTATTGTAGATATTTTATTCTCGGTTTGTGTAAGAATTGATGTTAAATCGTTAATGGTGTTTACAGCTGAAGTAAACAGGCCCTAGTTAGTTATAGATATTTACTCTGTAGATACTAGTTAGTAGCTACTGTAGATATTTTATTCTCGGTTTGTGTATGAATTGATGTTAAATTGCTGATAGACATACATAAACACCATCAGCAAGTCTTCCGTGCAACTTACCGCACATTCAACTTAAGCATGCAACCACATTATTTATAATTCAATCCAATGCCTTTTTTTCTAAATGTATATATTACAAAAACTACAACTCTAAAAAATCAAATAAAAACGCCATAATTCGTATTTTTTGATTCTCTACAAATAGAGATCCATATTGATATAGTTTTATGATATCAAAATTTTAATCTTATACTCAAAACATTAAGTGCTGCTATGTAAAATACTGAGTAACCTTCACACAACACACCAAATAGCTCCTACAATGAGTCTTAAAATATAAATTTGTAACTCTCATTATTCAAATAAGTAACTCCTATATTTATAATAAATAGCTATCATTATTTAAATAAGTAACCCCTACCCTATACTTATAATTTATAACCATAATTATCCAAATGCGTAGCCTCTATACTTATAATAAGTTACCCTCGTTATTCAAATGTGTAACCCCTGGCCCATACATAAAAGTTATAATAAGTAAACCTCGCTATTCAAATAGGTAACCCTTGCACTTATAATAAGTAACACTCGTTATTAAAATGAGTAACTCATATACTTATAATATAATATAATAACTATCTTTATTCTAATGAGTAAGTGTTATACCTATAATAAGTAATCCTTGTTATTCAAATGAGTAACTCATTTACATATAATAAGTGATCCTCGTTATTCAAACAAGTAACCCATATACATATAATAAGTGACCTTCATTATTCAAATGGATAAGCCTTATACTTATAAATAGGTTACATACTATCTATAAATTAATAATTGGCATACTTGTATATTTAAGACGCTTACTTAAGTGCCTCAAGTAGGGTTACTTTTTATGACTAATTGGGTTACTCATACATTAAAGTGATATTACTTTGAATAATTGGGTTAATTACTTTGTATGGCTTAATAATAAAGCAATAGATGCCTAAAGGACTAAAGGTATATTCACTCAATGCAGACCCCTAATTAGCCTAGTAGAGATGGGAAAAGCAAAACCCAAAGAGGAACTTAATTTACTGATGTCATTGTTAGTCCACTAAATATTGCAGAGCCATTTTTCTTCCTCCAAATGTCTTATAAAATACGATACTATATTCGTCAAATAATTGATCATTGTGCTTGTAGGTGTCGCCTCTACTCCAATTCTACTTTGACTTCTGTCATCCTCTTCTTGCCGGTTCTCAATTTCATTCTACATCTGTTGCCACCAATGTCGCATGCTGCCACTTCCTCTACAATCACAACAATTCTCCGACAATTCACAAACTCTCAACAATATTATAATTTATAGTTCGATAATTCACAAAATCAACTAAAACACAAGTACAAAATTTTTTATATGGAGTAGAAAATCTAAATTTGAGTTCATAAATGCTCTTGAAATTTATGAGATTTAAGTAGCGAACAATCAATTTTTAATGGAGTCCTTAATAATAGGATGAAGATTATGGAGAAGAGGATAGAAAGAGAATTATACACTTGATTATTAACAAAAGAATAATTTTAGGTGTTAACTTTGTTAAGTTAATTATGGAAGAAAGAACACTAATAGAAAAAAAAAAAAAATTGCCACACCGTCAATTGACGGTGTGTCAAGCCACATATAAGTTTTTGTCAAACACCATTATCTTACATCCTTATCCTTAATTAATAGGCCCAAAACGAATTAGTGTAAATAATTTAATTAAAATTAAAAATGCATAATTACATAAACGACCCAAAATTATACACCATATCAGCTTGATTATTACGTCATTATATATAAATATATGCACTGCGTAGTTATTTAAACCACCCACTCTATATATTTCTGTCAAGCAAAAATCCTAGTACTAAATCTTCTCTTTACTAAATTAAGCGTTATTTCTAAAGAATCATAATTAACAAGATGAATGACGAAACACTTGCTCTATGTGACATGGTGTTTGATGATGATTTAGAAGCCATATTTCGCATTGATGATTTTTCTTCGATGATAACAAATGATAGCGTTCAATTGGAGCTCATCAACGATTTCTTTGAGGAAAGTAATGGAAAGACGAACCAAGATTACGTAAAAGTCCGTCGTCCTTGTGTTCATGGTTGCGGTAAACCACCTCGTCGTCTTCATGGTCGTGGCAAAGAGTTAAAGATTCTTGAAAAAGAACTTAAGAAGGAAACAAACACTACTTGTGACTCATCATCATCGCGGTCATCATCTTTTCTTGATAGCGAAATTATTGAAACAACAAAGATTATTCATGGTTGCGGTAAATCACCTCCAACTTATCCTCATCGTCTTCATGGTCCTGAGGTTCTTGAACAAGAACTCAAGAAACAATACACTACTACTTGTGGATCATCATCGCCGTCATCATCGTTTCTTGATTATAGCGAAAAGATGGAAAAAACAAAGAGGAAATTGCAAGAGAATTACAACCAATGTAATAAGGCTAGAAAGACGTCTGTTTTGATGGATCCAAAAGATCTTCCCGCCTTTCCTTCGGACCGTTCTATCTTACACCAAAATAAAAGAGTAAGAAAATAAATGAATGTAATTATTAATGTATGATTAGAGGATTATTAGGGTTCCATGTAGTCTTGTGAAAAATCGAAGTAGAAATTGTAATAGCAAACTAATATCAGTGTACAATAAACTATGTATTCATGCACGTACTTAACAATCGATCAATCAATCAGAGCTTTAATCCAAAAAAATTGGTGTTGGCTAGATGATCTCATCATGCATGTATCTAACAAATTGAATGCATACTTGTTTTGGTTATGTCACATAATCACATTGGAATATGTATAAGATCAGTTAATTTTTGAAAGTTTTATTAATGGATGAATTAAGAATATACTAATTATTAACAAGTAGAGTGTAAGAATATATATTTTGGATACAAGATTCGCTATTAGCAAGTTACGTTGTTAGAAGCTAAGGTCCAAGATACCTTAGGATACAAGTTAGGGTTTCGATCTTAACTACTCTAAAACTTCTATTACAATCGATCTTAATCACACTATTACAAAGGTAAGTCTGTAAATCTGTAATAATAAAAATCCTTCAAGGAAATCAGTTCTAATGAGTTGATTCCATTCTATTCATTGTTCTAATTTTCCTGTTTAAGCAAGTAAAAAGATCATATCATAGTATTCATGGGTTGTTGGGTGATCCATATAGATAAGTAGGAGCCGCCCTAATTGTTCATGCATGTATTTATGCATGAAGGTAATTAGCATATTGCAGTTGTTAAATTTCATGTTAAAGATAAATGGGCCTGGGTAACCCAACAAGGAGGAGAAGAGTCAAACCGGTCCACAAGCCCAAGGAGGTTCCATCCTAAAACCAATTGGTAATAGGAGGAGTAACTCCTAAGCTTATAAACTAGTTCAACATCTCCTCTTTCTTCTTCAATATGAGACAATTCACTAGTGTAAATCACTTGGGGTTCAACATCAGTTTTTCATTCACTAAAAAGCAGAATGATTAAGGTTAAGTAATTATAAATTAGCATAGTTTTTTTTTAATTGATTATTAGTTTCTATGTAAATTTATGGTCTCCAAGTCTTGGTTGAGGGTTGTCTTTTTTATTGTTAATGGAAAATCAAGCACCTCTATTTGTTAATTGCTATCTTCGTTGAAAATTTTTAGGTGATCATTTGAGAAACTGCCATCAAAATTTTCACATGACTAACAATTTTAATTATATGAATGATGGAGCCCACTTAGTAATAATATTAATTTTTTTTAATCATTATAGATCATTAATTAATACTTTTGTGATTTTTTTTATATTTTAAGAAAATTATTTCTTATTATAACCTATTTTTATGATCATCTTACAAAATTATTATGAAAACATACGAAATTTTTATTGTTTACTATGATTTCATTTTCAAAAAATAATGTAATGTTTTAAAGCTCCCCATAAGTAATTTGACTTAAGTGTATGAACTTAAATTATGTGTTTAATTAATAAAACTTTGGTGTCTGGATCTCAAACGGTTTTTGGTTAGCTTGATTGCTAATATGATAATTGTGTTATTATTCTGTATTTTTATTGGAACTCGGACTTGTGTAATCGTGTATTGGTATGAATTCAAACAACCGATACTATACTCGTATATTCTAATATCGAATATCCAAATACACATTCAAAATTACAAAAATCCGGTCATTGAAAAAGGTGGATCACTTATTTGGCATGGAGCATTGGAGTATTTTGCTTATTTATCCAAAACTAAGCATATGGTATGTCGGTACATAAAAGATACATGAGGAAAAATTTTGTAGGGCAAAGACAATGTACAATTCAACACCTGGGACTACTAACAAAAATATGATTTTTTTTTTTTTTTTTTTTTTTTTTTTTTTTNTTTTTTTTTTTTATTTAGGGAAATGTTAGTATGTTACGTTACTATTAAATATTAATAGGGTTAAATAATGTATAAAGCTAATTATATGATGATCAAATTTTTTGTGATATACAAATTACATAAATAATTGTCATTTTAATCAAGGCACAGACCAACTTACTTGAGTTTATAAAGAAATTGCCATGGTGTCAAATTGTAAATTCAACAAAAATAAATAACACCAATACCAAATGCAAAGATACCATACATGTCGTAATTTATTTGTAGTATTTCACCTACATACCTAGTTACCTACATTATTGGTGGTACACAAATGCAAGCAGGATGGTAGTTAGCTAGTGTTCTTATTGTAAATGCTAGAAAGCAAATAGCATTCGTTGTGTGAGGATGACATTAAGTGGGGTGGCTTTTTGGTTAGTTAGTCCAAAACCCTCGGTCATGTCTATCGTTTCATTTAATGGTACTTCGATTTCAAATCCATGGAGTAAATTAGCTAGCGTAAATTGCATAGCTAGTTGCGCGTAAGATATGCCAGGACAGATCCGCCTACCACTTCCAAACGGCATAAACTCATAATTTTGCCCTCTAAAATCAAAGTCCTTGCCGCGAGTTGTGAGGAACCTTTCAGGATTGAAGCTTAAGGGATCTTCCCACACTTTTGGATCGCGGTGAATTTTGTAGAGGTTAACAAAGAGTTGAGTGCCAGCAGGGATGTGGTAACCGTTCACAATACAATCTGTAAGCGATTCTCTAGGGACCGAAAGGGGGCCTGCAGGGTACAGTCTCATGGACTCCTTGAGAACTGATTGCAAGTATACTAAATTCTTGAGGTCTGATTCTTCCACCAGCCTTCTTCTGCCCACCACCGCGTCTAGTTCAGCTTGAGCCTTCTTTAGGACCTCTTTATTGTTGAGTAGCAATGATAGTGCCCATGTTAAGGTTACTGCTGTTGTGTCTGCTGCCCCTAAAATCATTTGCTATTAAAAATAAATTAAATAAATAAGGTAGTCAATAAAGTTTACAAAATAAAATTAAAATTTCATGGACATATATATATATATATGTAAGCAATTTTTTACCATGGAAGTAGCTTTGATGATTACATCTGTATCAAATTCAGGAGGCATTTCCTGTCCTGACGTCTCAAATATTCCTAGCAGCACATCCATGAAATCCCGCTTTTCTTTCGAGTTGCACCTGTCTTTTTTATGCTCTTCCAACCACCTTTGAGCTAGATGATCAATCTGTTTCACAACCTTTTTCATCTTTTTCACGTATCCTCCAATATCAAACCATCTTATAATCGGAAAAGCATCAGCAGGGACGAATGCACCTGCCAACTCGAAGAAATCTGAGATTACCTTTGAGTTTTCATTATACTCCTCCCCTTGGTAAAATTCCTTCAAGGACTTACCTGCCACTAATCTTACTATGGTGTTAATGCCGGTGTCATTAAACCATTGTTTCATGTCAATTTGTTTAGACTCAAAACCCGAAATTTCCTTAATAGCTGATCTTATCGATGAGATCCTTACATCTTTAAACATCTCTAATCGATGATTAGACAGGAGTTCGACAGTGGCAATCTTACGTGTCTCACGCCAATATTCACCATATGGGCTAAAAGCAAACATGGCACAGTCGTAAGTCATATGATCCATAAAGACCGTGTGACTAAGGCGGTCTAAGAATACTTTATTGTTGGTGCCTCCTAAACACTCTTTCGCCATCTCCGATGAGCTTACAACGAGGGCTTGGCGGACACCAATCTTAACCATGAAGATTGAGCCATATCGATCAGCTAGTTTTCCTAAGGTTATGTGAGGAAGGCCTTTGAGAAGGTGTATATGGCCTATTATAGGCCATTTATTAGAGGGTTGTGGAGGTTTTTTCGCTTTTGTAATACTATTGTTTTTCCATTGTAATATACAATATAGTAGAATCAGTAATAACAAGGTAATTAACATACTTTTAGCTTCATTACACTGCTTAATGAGTTGAGTTATGTGATATGGAAACTCCATTTTTTAAAGAGTGTTTTTTTTTTTCCTTTGGTTGTCACTTGTGATTTAATATGGCCTGAATGCCCAACTTTTGTTGTTCACCCAAATTATCTTATACATGGGCAATTTATATTATATAACAATCTTATTACTAGATACAATCAAAGAGGAAAAAATTTAAAATTTGTTCGTTTGATTTGAAATGGGCTAAAATTTAGCTTCGAAACAGATCAACAAAAATTTTGTTTTTATTACAACCGATTCACCGATTGTAACATCTTGCGTGCATTAATGTCATACAGTGTAAATTAAATACATTACTAGCTAGTAAGTTAAGTGCATCTACTTTATTCTAATAATGCAACCTTCACTACTGTATGAGCATCTATCTTTAATCGGTGCTGCAATTGCCACTGTATTAATTTGAGTTTACGTACAATTTCAAACTTGGCTTTTAGCAGCCCCACTTTGTTGAATTGCCTAAACTATTGCCTTTACTTACTCTTTTGATCAATTTGGACTCAAACCCACATTTACAGTAATTCTTTGCAATTTGGTTTATTAAATTATTTGTCGCCAAATTCAAGGTCGACTTTTTTTTTTTTTCAAAGGTTGGGAAAATGATGTGTTCAAAAGTGCTATCACATATGAATCATATGATATGAGTTGACGTGGATGTGGATGGGGGTGGGGATATATATATAGGAAATTATTTTGTTTATGTTATAAAACTTATCATAGAATATGAGAAGATTTTTTTGGGGAGAATGATTTTATACATCATTAATCTATGTATTGAAGCCTTGGAGGATTTATATAAATCAGGGAGGAGCTAGGATTATGGAGGTCCTTTGCAAGACTTAAAAATAGGACCTTTTAACACTATCGAAAAATATAAAGAGGTAATTTAATCAAGAATAAAGATACTTTTATAAAGTTCGTTTTAGTGTCCAAGTTGATATTTTCGAATCATATATTAAGCATTAGAAAAAAAAAAAAACAAAAAAAACAAATGTTTTAAACAAACACTTAAATTTATTAAAAATGCATATGGAGAGATTATGTTACGTACATACCACTCCGCCACAAGGGCGAATTGAGAGTCGATCCCAGAATCTTCCGAAATCAAGAGAGAAACTTTAACCACTTGAGCTACCTTTAGCTCGCTCTCACTAACAAACTTATTTTAATTATGGAACAAATATTATTGGTGGACTTGTGGCAAATTAATGGAATAATGAGATTTGAAAGTTGAGTTAATTATGAGAAATTGGAAAGTTTGGGAAGTGAAAAATATTATAAATACATGCATACAAATGTATATTTTTTTATTTTTTAAAATAAGATAATGATAAGAAAATTAAATTAGTTAGCCCTTCTAACTAGGGTTTTATTTAATTTATTCTCCTCCATAATAACATAGATTTGAGAAGGAGGGGAACACGGAATTTAGATGTTATCAGCAACAAGACGTCATACACTTGCAATCCAATGAGCGGCTCGATTTCCTTCACAATATAATATATGAGTAGTAGATACACATTGAAACTTTGTGAGGGGGAAACTTATTTCATGGGTTAAACTTTGTACTTTCCAAGGTGGTTGAAAGAGGCCTTTGATAAAGTTGATAATAACTTATTGTTGCCTTCAACTTCAAGATGAGTAAGACCTTCTATTACTTCAAAAACAAGACCAATTCGTAGTGCAGTGATTTTCGCCAAAAGTGTAGTTGTCGTGCCTAAATTATAAGCACAAGCAACCGGACATTATTTACCATAAGGGCCCTGCTAATGCAGAAAATGAAGTGGATGATCCATCAAAATTAAGTTTGACATCATAAGGAGCTGAAGGAGGGCTCCACAAAAACATTCATTAGATAAAGATATAGCTTGAAAAATAAGTACATAGTCCATTGGAGATATGAGAGTCGAAAGCAAAATTTCGTTCTTCCCAAATAGGCCAAGAACAAAAATGACTTTATGCAACTTGGGTTTCTGATGCAAATGTATACTTATATAATAATTTAAGTGTCTTAAAGTGTGATTTCCGTATACCTACAGTAACATAATAATAAGACATTTTTGCTACAAAAAAAATTTAATGTCAATTTTTGTATATGAGGGAATCCTTTTTATAAATATAGACCAACTTACTTAAGTTCATAAAGAGAATGTGATGTTATCAAGTTATCAATTCAATAAAGATAACAATAAACACTACAAGAAAATGGTTAATTTGCCTCGGACAATAAAATCCGTTGGAAATGTCCATTTTGTGACAGAATTTAAATCCGGTGGATATTTCTGACAGATTTTAGATGTTTCCGACGGAAATTTTAGAAATTTAAAAATAAAAAATTCCAACAAAATTTCCAGACAGAAATGAAATCCAAAAATATACCCCCTCCGTTTCTTTTTGTTTCATACGTTTGGAATCTTAATACTATTCATATGATAAGAGAACATTTTAAATTATTTTCAATATATAAAACATAATATAATGAACACGTTTTTAATATCCAAGTAATTTTTACAAACTTATTAATTATAGATATCATAATTTTTACATACATATAACAACAAAAATTTAACGCAAGCAAATATATTGACATATATACAAGTAAAAATGTATGAAATAAAAGGGAACGATGGGAGTGCTCCATATTTATTATTATTCTACCATAGGATGACAATCATACACACATAATAATACCAAGAACCAAGATCATCAAAATACCCCTTTATTTGTAACGTATTAACATATGTATTGTTAGTTATGGCAAATGTGGTAGAGAAGGCATTCGTTGAGTGAGGATGACATTAAGTGGGGTGACTTTTTGGTTAGTTAGCCCAAAACCCTCGGTCATGTCTATCGTTTCATTTAATGGTACTTCGATTTCAAATCCATGGAGTAAATTAGCTAGCGTAAATTGCATAGCTAGTTGCGCGTAAGATATGCCAGGACAGATCCGCCTACCACTTCCAAACGGCATAAACTCATAATTTTGCCCTCTAAAATCAAAGTCCTTGCCGCGAGTTGTGAGGAACCTTTCAGGATTGAAGCTTAAGGGATCTTCCCACACTTTTGGATCGCGGTGAATTTTGTAGAGGTTAACAAAGAGTTGAGTGCCAGCAGGGATGTGGTAACCGTTCACAATACAATCTGTAAGCGATTCTCTAGGGACCGAAAGGGGGCCTGCAGGGTACAGTCTCATGGACTCCTTGAGAACTGATTGCAAGTATACTAAATTCTTGAGGTCTGATTCTTCCACCAGCCTTCCTTTGCCCACCACCGCGTCTAGTTCAGCTTGAGCCTTCTTTAGGACCTCTTTATTGTTGAGTAGCAATGATAGTGCCCATGTTAAGGTTACTGCTGTTGTGTCTGCTGCTGCTAAAATCATTTGCTATCAAAAATAAAATAAAATAAGGTACAACGAACATTACAAGGTGTTATGTAATCGGTTATAAATGTTCTGTATCACAACATTACATAGGTTATTCTAAAGAATCCATTGATAAAAAGTTTGATATTTGATTAAATAATATCCAGTAACTAAAATTTCATGGACATATATATTTGTAAGCAACTTCTTACCATGCAAGTAGCTTTGATGATAGTATCTGTATCGAATTTAGAAGGCAATTGCTGTCCTGATTCATAAATTCCTAACAGAACATCCATGAAATCCCGCTTTTCTTTTAAGCTGCTTCTGTCTTTTTTATGCTCCTCCAACCACCTTTGAGCTAGATGATCAACCTGTTTCGCAACCTTCTTCATCTTTTTCACGTATCCTCCAATATCAAACCATCTTAAAATCGGAAGTGCATCAGCAGGGACAAATGCACCTGCCAACTCAAAAAAGTCTGAGATTACCTTTGCGTGCTCATTATACTCCTCACCTTGGTAGAACTCCTTCAAGGACTTACCCGCCACTAGCCTTACTATAGTATTGACGCTAATGTCACCAAACCATTGTCTCATGTCAATTGGTTTAGACCCGACACCTGAAAGTTCCTTTATAGCCGATCTTATCTCTGATATCCTGACGTTTGCAAACATCTCTACTCGATGATTGGACAGGAGTTCGACAGTGGCAATCTTACGTATCTCACGCCAATATTGACCGTATGGGCTAAACCCAAACATGGCAGAGTCATAAGTCATATGCTTCATAAAGACTGTGTGACTAAGGCGGTTTAAGAATACTTTATCATTGGTGCCTCCTAAACACTCTTTTGCCATTTTCGACGTGCTTACAACAAGAGCTTGGTGGACACCAATGTTAATCATGAAAATTGAGCCATATTGATCAGCTAATTTTGCTAAGGTTATGTGAGGAAGGCCTTTGAGAAGATGTAAATGGCCAATAATAGGCCATTTATTAGAGGGTTGTGGAGGTTGTTTCGTTTTGATTGCAGTAGTAGTCTTCTTTTTCCATTGTAATAAGCAAAATAATAAGAATAGTAATAAGGCAATCAGCATACTTTCAGCTTCACTAAAAAGCTGAAGGATTAGACTTAAATGATAAGGTGACTCCATTTTTGTGGAACGTTGAGGTTATTTTTCCTTCTTTTTTTAGACAATGATTGTGAAGTTGTGAACCGATCAAAATAATGTGATTTGATCCGTGAAGTCACTGAAACTACTGCTATAGTGATGTAGGCATATATACAGCATACTTTCATAGTTTCGTGCAAGACTCCAAATATACCCTTCATTGTCATATGATTATAGTCGGGAACGGGGTCGAAAACGAATACGGATGCGGGGACTGAAAACGGCTAATCTAAAAAACATTGTTAATGGTTACGGTCAATTATAACATGAAGAATCTGAATCGTCTCCAATACGGGGACAAATTGGGTTCGGGGACGGTTACCCATCAGAAGTACCCATGCTATGTTTTTTTTTTTTTTTT